>VNJU01007821.1:0-33678 GCA_008042675.1 Drosophila seguyi | reverse complement strand
CCCAGCGGATGTTTGATGGGAGTTATACCGCTCCTTCTCGGTCCCCAGAGCCCCGTTTGAACTGGCGCCGCCTCAGCGGAGGGGTTGGAAGATGGCCAGATCCTTGGCCTTCTGCTCTTGCCCCAATGGAGCCAGTTGCAGAGAAAAGCCGGTACTTAATTACTTAATTTCTTTGCTATTAAGTAGTAGGAATTAAGTAGTAGTAGATTGCGGCTTTCAAATTTGAGCTTTGGGTGGGGAACTTGGCTTCGCGTGTTCTCCAACACTACGCGATTTCAAAAGCTCGCTGCTCGATCGTTGCACAGCACTACGATCAGCTGTTATTGTTGTGTTGTACGCCGGAGGAGAAAAATCGCGCGGAAAAGATGTGGCTTGTGGAAACTATGAGAGTGGGAAATGCTCTCTGGAGAGGGAGGCGCTCGCTGATCGCGAGAGAGGACCCCCCCTTACCTGCGGATTCGTTGCCACGATTCTGGGCGCCCGGATAGCCAGCCGGAGCCAATCTTGGTACGTAACTGCCCCAGGGAGTCTCGCACTAAGGTATTTGCACTTTTCAGGGTCTTTCGCACACTTGTACTGTCTCGCGGAGGATACACGTATAGAGCGCGGAAAAACACGTCTTGCCACGGTGAGTCTTCAGGCTTAATCCTTCAGGCTTAATCTTTCACACACTGTCTTCTAGTTTTTGTAACTGCACTTTGGAAAAAATATATGCCAGCGAAAACTAGATACTTTTTCCGCTCTAATAACTGTGCAAATCTATTAGCTAAAATTGTAGAGGTCATAAAAATTGCAGGAAAAATATAAAACTTATTTAGAAAATGACCAAAAGAATAGGATTTAGTTAGAAAAACTCTTTAGACATACTAGTGTTCTCCCGGGATCTTTAGGATATTTAACGCTCTTTAAAATGTGTCTAAAATGTAAATATAATTTTAGACAGCCTAAAATGTTATACCATAACTTAGGACATATTTTTAAAAGTTTAAAAAGTGCCCTAGTGATTTCTGTATTTACTCCAGTTATTGCATTGTCTTAGATACATTTTAAAGATATTTTAAATTACTAGGTGCTCGATTTTCAGTGTTTCGTTTGTTTTTCTGTAGAGCAGAGTCCTTGGTTTATGCCCAACATATCCTCGGCATCAAGACCAACGTCACCATCATCGTTGCCTGTCATCGATACTGTTTTCTCCCATCGCTCTGAGACTCTGATTGAAAATGCAAATCGTAAATAGTTGGCAAATATGAACAATCAGTTCAGGGTTTCATTCGCTTCTTCATTGTTTTTCATACCACTACCAGTCTTTCCATTTCCATTGCCCATTTCTGGCACTCGGGCCAACTTTGCCCCTTCATCATGATAATCAACTTAATCGACGGCATTCCATTGCAGACATCGGAAAATCTGACAAGTCACCAAACTTTACCTAAGCCCCCACTGCCTATTATATTATATTCCCCACAAAAAAAAAAAACTCGCACAGTGGCTATTCATAAGCATTCGCCTGATCATCGAGTGGGAACTATATACACACACACGTGCAATAAGGCAAAAATGTTCATTTAATGTTGTATGAGAGCAAATATTTTTATGGCCTTGACAAATCAGTTTTCCTGGTATTTTTTATAATAAGCAGCATGACAAAATGCTCAGGCCACCCAAACACACACACCAGCACACAAAAGTCAATTGATTGGGGAAATTCGGAAATTCCTTTGGGCAGAGGGAGAAGCTTGATAGGGAGAAAAAATAGAAGCCGTGCAAAATTCATTCATACATGGCCCGGATTGATTTTGGAAAAGGCCAAGAGGCAGCAAAGCAAGTCAGCACTCTACCTACATAGAAGCAGTCGTGGTCAGGATGATAGGATTGGAAACTTTTCCTTTCTAAAATAAATTATTTATCTTGTCTCAAATCTCAATATATTATTTATTGCAAACATTTTATAAGATAAGTTGTAATTTTGTAGCACGCTTTCAGCCACCTCTAACTAATTAACATGCTCTATAGTCTCTTATGCTTTTCTCAATATCTTACATTCACATTTTATAACTATTCTTAAAAATATGATCTATAAATAGAACAATTCCCAATGATTCCCAATTATATTGGCTACTTACTTGACCTTTGCTGTGCTCACTGGCCCAGGATATATATCAAACACACTCACGGGACCACGAAGAAAAGAGCAAATTTCTGCTGCCTTTGTGAGTTGGCTTTCCTGTTGCGACAACGACACGGCATTTATAAAAATCATACGCCCTGTTGTACCAGCAGCACACGGCAAACGTGGTGGCTCGACAAAGGCAAACGGCAATATATTCGTATCGCTTGTCAGCCCACATGTTTCGCGAACGATTTCCGCATACGTAATGTCGATTTTGACAAAAACTGTCACCGCTCTCTCTCTTGGCCCTCCCCAGTTCCTCATAAGAACACCAGCTCATTGGCAAGCACCGTGAATTCCCATCATTAACAGGCTTAATCCACTTGCCGGCGGTGCGTTGAAGTGTGATGGATCCGCCCAGTTAAGCAAATCACTTGGCCATTGTCTGGGCGGTTTTTACTTTACCAACTTTCTCTGTGATTTGGCCATAATTGAAGGTGACAGCAGAAGCAGCCAGCAAGACTTAAAGCCATAAACGATCTCAATTACCGACATTAAAATGTAATCACTAAGTTCAATCAAATCAGAATTGCAATCGATCAGAATTTAAACTTAATATAGAAATTAAAGGGAGAAATAATCTACTAGATTTTTCTATTTCCATTATATTAGCAAATGTAGCAAAGGTGTATTTTTAATATTTAAGTAATTTCAATCTTTGTTAAGGAATCTTTATAATTATACAGTATCCAGTCCAAGGGCATAAACTGCCACGTTTTTACTTATACAAAGGAAATTAACGATATAATATGAAAGAATAGAAGGTTATAACTAAAAACGGGAATATTACGTAACTAAGTTGTCTATAAAAATGATATACTCTAACAGCGGTATCATCCGTTGAATTACTTTAAATTCCGTTGCCGTCATTAAAAATGAGTATCTTGCGTTAATTAGGGGTTATTTACAAAAATTTTAAAATATATTTGTTGCCTTAAAACAATAAAACTTTTACCACAAAATTCAAGCTGCAGCGTGACAAATATCCAAACTACTTTCAATAAAGTTTGATGAGTTATTGAGTTGTTAGGCAACAAGCAACATAAAGATAAAAGCCAGCGCTCTGTTGGCGTGAAAAACTACCATTCAATTTGGCGGAAGCTGCTTCTTCTTCTCCTGGTCCCCCAACTGGAGAATACCTGCTTCAAGTTGTAGGAAGTTGTCATTCGGCAAACACTTACACATCCGTACACACACATCGCACGCACGTCAAATGCGACAGGAAAACTTCTCCGGATGACAATTGAGGGGGCGTGTGTGAGTGTGAGGGGGGCGTGTCCTTGGACAAGTCCTTCAATTGCTGTCGCAAAAAACTTTGCCCAATTTAAAGAGGCAAACAAGCAACCAGGGCCACCAGGAACAGAGATTCTTAAAAATGCACAAAACGAAAAGGAAACTAGACAAATGCTTATCTTAATTTATAAATTTTTTTACCTTATGAAATGATTTCAGGAATTATAATTAAAATGTTTTCTAAGCTAAATGCGCTAGTAAGTAAGTACAGTGGATTTATAACAGCTAAGCAGAATTAAATGAATGTCTCTCTGGGGAAGCCTGTGTCCGGATTCCAACTATATACCGATTTTGTGCTCAGTGTGAAAGCTGAAAAAAGATCAGGTATTAGTCACGCCCTGACAGATTCCGGCCAAGTCCGTTGGAGTGTCTTTAGGCAATCGCTCCCTCGTCACTTGGCAACGATTCCGAGACTGAGACTGTCAATCAGCACCATAGATATACTTTTTGTTCTTTTTTGTTTTCCGATTTTTGGGCCAAACAAACCAACTAATTGGTTGAAATGCAGAGCAGAGGCAAGGCTAATTTTTTTTTGGGCTACCAAAAAGTTTCACGCTTATTACACCAAAGGAAAAACAAAGCCAAGCCATGCAAGAACAAAAATGAAAAAGAAAGGAAGAAAGCACAAATGGTGTTGAGAAATTCATGATTCATTAGCAAAGTCAGCCCGGCACAAGTGGGTAACTTTTCAGCCACGTCTATTGCACCGCCTGGCAGCTGCCTTCTTGGCTAATTTAAATTCTTTTGGCGCCGCCAGAGACGCCACAGCGCAGCACCCAACCGCCGAACCACCAGCGGCGGCGGTGGTGTCCTATTGAAAGAAGTCGGGCATGACAGCTCCTTAAGCGCCTGAGTGATTGACATCAAAAAGGTCTACACAGCAGCCAGAGCAGATAATATAATGAACGCGTCCCGTGCACAGCTAAAAAAAAATGGTCAGAATCAAGGATAATTGGAGATAAGATTGCCAGATAAAGTTTAAATATTTCCTAAATGTGTGGCAGATCTTTTCACTTAAGAAATTAAATCATGGAATAAATATGTTCACTTTGCTCTTCAAGCCGTAGAAAGTGTAAACTTTCTGTGTCAGTATGCACGCGTGTTTTGAGATATAATTAAAATTTCGCATCATTAAGAATTTGTAAATTTGCCTAAACTTCTAGCCAGAAAGTTTAAACAGTCAATGCTCCGAAATTGAATGAGAGGGCAGTTTTGTCAAGAGGATTTTTCTGGAGTTGAAAATCCCTCAAAGGGAAACTTCGAACTAAGAGCACTAATGATATACGAAAATAAAGCCGCTTGGAGATGAGGGCAAAAATACCTACGCTTAACCGTGAGTTGTCAGGGACAACAACGTTTCGGCCGACACTTGTTCAAAGGTAATTTAAACAAAACGAAAAAAAAAAATGGGAAAGCGGTATCAAAACGCAAACAATTCTTCAGGTTGTTGGGACTAACACAAGGCTCGTCTGCAGTTTCCACAGTTTCGGCAGTCAAATCCTGTGTGAAATGAAGGGACTACCCAAACCCAAGCCGAAACCCAAACCCAAACCCAACCCATCTGACAAGCGTCTTAAGCAACTGGCTAACAAATCTCACTAAATGCCAAGACAAAAGTAAATGAAATTGCACTAAATCTAAAGGGAATTTGTCTTGACGAAATTTCAACCTTTTGGCCCCCGGGTTCCTCAGATGGGGAGGGATCTGCGAACCTCGGGCGGGCATCGTCAAAAAGGTACGAACAGGAGGCCTAGGCCAAAGTGATAAACCGTTTCCACTGACATTGCATATAAATCTGCGACAAAGTTGCGTCTGCCACGGATAGCTCCAAATCGTGCCGGATTTGTCACGCCAAATCGTTGGAAATGCTTTTGGCCCTGTTTATGCCCAGTTTCCCACGTTGCCCCCCCTCTGCCCTACCCTGCCCCTCACTTGCCGTTCCAGTTTTCAGTCCCCGGCTTTTGCCATTTTACCATTTCACCATTTTTAGCTACCGAAATTCGCACAGCGAGAAGAGAGAGAGTCGTAAATCTTTGAGTAGCTTATCTCCAAACAAAACTGTGCGCTTTTTTAATTCGCTGGGAAAATGTATGCAAAACAAGGGCCAACGAAATCAAGAAGAAATGTAACCGAAAAATGCACAGAGAAAATGCTAAATGTTTATTTAAAATGAGGCACATGTTTCGCTGAAAAGAACGGTCGCGATATTATTTATAGGGGAAAAGTCGGGATAACAACTTGGACGAGATGAGTCTGGAAATTAGGTTAACAAAGACAATTTTGCTCTTGTTTATATTCCTGGAACTTAGATTAACAACTTGTAAGCCGCTTTTCACTCGGCAACCCGCGCCACCCGGAGACACCCGTCGACCGGGGAAAACAAAAGCCAGAAATCCGCTTCCACATTTCACAACCATTTATCATAAAATGCCAACACAATGCCACCGATACGATACGCAGACAAAAACCAAATTCAAAGATTATGTCTTCAACTTGATAAACGAGATGTCACGGAAAGTATTTTGTGTTGTAGCCTTAACACCTCAGCGAATCGCATAACAAATTGGTTTATTGAACAGACAACATCAAAGTTCTGCCTCTAATTTGCAATTGTTTTAGTTGGTAATTAGGATGAAGACCCAAAAGGATGAAAATCAAAACAAGATAAACAACACCAGGACCAGGACAACAAAAAAAAAACAACAATAAATCTCAGCTAAGATAATTTGATGAATCTGATGATGAGACTTTGATGTGCCAAAAATAATTGCATGCAAATTTATTTTAATGCATATTTACCCTCGTAATTGCTGCAAATTTACGTTTCATTTAATCGACATTGTCGGAGGGTCCGGGAAAGCGCACAAAAAGAACAACAAGGATAGAGAATAGGAACTCTAAAGTCGATCGGGGACATACACTAATATTTATTTTTCTTAACTCAAAAATTGTATATGAAATATTTAAAGAATTTATTAGTGAGATAGACTCTTCTGTTAAGCCTTCTTTAAAGAAAGTTTTCGCACAGGCAGAAGATATGAAGGTCAAGCAAAGCAATTGCATGTATTAAAACTCCCAAATGACTCATTTTATTTACCAAATTTCTATGTAGCTTAGTGAGTAATACTCGTTGTTTGTTACATAATCTTTATGAACATGGCCACAAGCATCGTCCTGTGTTATATACCCTTTCCTTTGCCGCCGCTGGGCAGTCAAATGGCGACCATGAAAAAGCGGCAAACAGATTATAACTCCCAACTGACATTCGCGGGGACTTTATTATTTGGCCATTGAAAAATGCGAGACTAGCCAAGGGATGGAGTTTTTTTTTTGGGTTGGTTCTGGTGTACGGCTGGCCGCGGCGCGGGAAAGGGGACCCAAGTGGATTTTAATTTTTCAAAGTTAAACAGCGTCGGCGACCCTTTTTTGTGCACGCCCGGACCGGGAGGACCGGACCGCTTGACTGGACAATGGGGGAAATCGTGGACAGTGGAGCTATGTTTGTGTAAATGTCGCAGCCGGAGCTTTATTGTTTACCTTCGCGACTTTGCACTGATTGATCCCTTGGGTGGCTCAGCACGCCTCAATATCGCCGGGGTGGTCCGTGGGCGGCTGCGTGTAATTAATTTGGCCTTTTGCCTCTCGCTTTTTGATTTGCGATTTCTGATTTCGGTGCTGTTCTGATTTGTGCTCGGGGATGGAGCCGCCAGTGGAAAACCATCAAATTGTCACGTAATTATATTTGCGTTAATGATGTTCCGAACCCGTCGCGACGTCGGAAAAGTCAATTAATATTTTTGGTGAGCGAGCACAACAATTTAGATTGTTGGGCTTTAATTAAAATGCTTTGGCCGCAATTTCAATGCACGCTGAGATTTTTAATTTTCATTGAAATCGTGACAGCCGATCTCATTCCGTCTCTCTTGTATTATTCCCTTCTTTGTGTTTTGCGCTTTAACATTCTTTTTTCGGTGGCTTGGCACGCGACCTTAAAAACCCGCTACCAGATTCCGGCGATAATGAGCAGAAAAATGTTTGGACCATTAAATGATATAAGCCTTAAGTGGTTGTTAATCTCGCCTTAATTTTTTCCCAAGCCAAACTTGTTCTTTTTGTGTTCATTCTGATTGCATTCTCGTGCTACTGAGTAAGATGTTAAATGCAAATTATTCAGATAATCGGTTAATGAGACAGAAGACGGGGAATGTCCCAGTTGGTGAGTCACAAAGTGCGGTCATTGTTAAATATTACAAATAAGTATTATATATTTGAGGGCTTTAAACAGAAGCCCAGATAAATAGTGTTATGCTTGAATTTTAACTTAATTATCGTTTCCAAAGACCTATTAAATAAAATTATCTCAAGCCTTAAAAGACAATATGTCTGAAAAAGACATTTATTAGAGAATGTCTCCCCAAACACATTTAGATTTTATTGCCTTACAAGTTCATTTCACAACAACTATTGTAGAATTGTTTTGGCTTTCACAATGAAATTTGCAAAGACAAAAATATTAGCAAACTAACACGACATAAAATAACATGTTAATATAGATGACAAGCAAGGGAATATGAAGCCACGCACTTTCAATATTAAAGCTGTCTGTCCGGCACTTAACTCTCATGTTCGATGGCGGTTGTTCTACTAAAAACATGCTATACATATACCATATATATATATTTATATACATATAGGGACGACAACGGACGTGCAGCACTCATTCGTCTGCTCACGTGCTGCATATTCATGTCAGGGGTTTGACTTCACTTGCCCAGCATTGACATGATGTGAGGAATTCGTGAATACACGGAAAAAATACATGAAAAATATTAATTAGGTTTATTATATAGTAGCCAATTTGTTAATGAATTTAAGATTTATTTTAAATTGAAAAAGAAACTTGCAAAATTTATTAAGGCACAAGCCCACAAACATTTTATCATATAAAAGCAACAGGTCTCTGACCTCACCTGAGTTCTCATCAGTATCCTTAAAATCGCTCAGTTTCGACTTAATCTTGTTGGGAAATATAGTTAAAGCAGAACCTTCGATAGTTTGAGAAATATTTTATATTAAAGTGACCTATGACGCTATTTTATGTTTATGAGAGATGAATTTTGCATTTAAATTAAAAAGCTGAATGCATACATTTGTCTAACTAATTGTCTGCTCAAGCCTTTCCTTTTTTTATGTCCTCCAGTTAGTCCCTGAAGAATTCGAAGTCGCTGTGCTCTCTGCACTCGGGGCATCAGTATGAGTTACTATTAATGGCATGCAGTATAAATTGAATTTCATTACATGACGACGTCAATTAAAGGCATGTAAAAGAGAATCGGCAGTGACGGTTTTAAAATGCAGCCAAGCCATCATCGAAAAGAATCTGAATCTGAATCGGAAAGGTAGATGAGGAGGTGGTCAGGGGAAAATGGGAAATGGTAAATGGAAAATGGGCGACAGCGCGGCATCAGCGGCGGTGGGACATTGACGTTCGCTTAATGAGTCGGCAAATGGCTGATAAAAATGCACAGTGAATATGAAAATCGCTGGCGCTGACACTCGTGACGTCGTGACGCGGCGCAAACTTCTCGAAACTGACAGGAAACATTGATAAAAGCGCCAACTGACATTGCGTAATGATGGTGCGCCTTAATAGCCGGCTCATTAAACCTAGCATGCATTAAACGGCAACAAAAAATGGAAACAGATATACTATCCAATACATGAAATATCACAATGCACAAAAAGTGATTTAACATGCATCGTGCGGCGAAAGTTTTTTAATCAAACTTACTGCTCCCTGGCATATTTCACATTTAACAAATATTAAAAATCTAATTAAAACTTAAACAGAATTTCGTATTATGTACTGGCAGCATTTTTGCAGTTGGAATTCGCTTAAGCTAAAAGCCCGTTAACAATTATGACTTTCCTTTGCCGCCCAACTAGTTGGGACTTGAAAAGGAAAGGAAAACTTGCTGCCAGTGACGGCAGGCTCTGCCTTTTCCTTTATCGCCCCCGCTGCCTCCCTTGGCTTTGTTTTAAGTCGACGACAGTTTTGTACGGCTTTCTCTCGATCCGCCAACTATACTACATATAAAAATATATATAGTATATATAGTAGCAGCAACTGCAACAGCTAGAATGCTTTGACTTCGCTTCATTTTCAGTTTTACTTTTTCAACTTTTAATTCTTTGAATCTTAATGACTTCTCGTAATAAGTTTTCATTTCTCATAATTTCTTGGGTTAATAGAATCTTTGCAGTTTTATGTGTATGGCTGCTGCCATACTCCCATGTAGAGCAACTTTAAATGCTATAACCGTGGTCGTTGTTGTGATTACGAAGAATTGATACGAGTCAGACGATAAGCATTGAATTTAAAACACTTTTTTATAAGACATTTTTAAATCTAAAAGAAAAATTCATCCACTATCAGCAAGTAAAAAAAAGGAATAATTCTATGGCTTTAGACAAGACACTTTAAGATCTAGAAATTGTAAATAAATAATTTAAAGAGATGCAAAACGTTTTCTCGGAGCTTTTGAACATTTGACAACCACTGTACTCTATCTACTATTGAAAGTTTTTTGTTGAACAAAAAAAAGATATAAGAAAACTATAATTATGGAGTTGACACAAAGTCGGACAGCAGCAGCAGCAGTTACAAGTAAAAACGCAGACGACAATAATGACTCGGACGAGTCACGATGAGATGGAGCGGGAGCAAGGACGGGGGTAGGAGCAGGAGTAGGAGCAGGAGGTGGCTGGGGGCTGGAGCTACAGGACTGCTATGTAGAGTCCTTGGTAGCCATGAATTCTATCAGAGAGGAAGCACTAGAAATGCATAAAAGTCGGACTGCATAAAGCGCAGCAGGACCGCAGCAGTTGACATTTATGTGGAACTGTCACTGCTGGCTTAAAGTAAACTTGGTAGTGGAAAATGGCCGGGAAAGCGGATGGTAACAGTAGAGCAAAGTGGGTGCTGAGCGAACTGTGTCTTGGAAGTGCAAGTCCTTGAGCCACGTTAAATACTTGGCTTCTCGCTCGTCGTTTTGTGGCTAATCATAAATTCAAAAGGAGCAAAAGTGCAGCGGCAGTAACAATTAACTTATTAAATGGCGAGGACAAAGGGCGATGGGATATGGGCTTTGGAAGTTGTGGAAATGAAACCAAAGCAGCCGTAAAGAAGACATCCACAGGAAGTTGGGGTAACATAGTAAGTGACAGTGGAGGAAGCACGCATCACACCTTTTCCGGAAATTTATGGGAGAAATAGCGAACAACTTTCTCTAAAATATATTTAATTTCAATGCAGGAAAATGTTTATTAATAATCAGTTAGCCTTAATAATATTATATCACAAATCTTTGATACAATTCCTTATCAATATATAGTTCAAGTAATTTAAATCATTTGGAGATAGTATTTTTTTTTACCTTTTTTACTTAACGTATGCTAAAAACTCCCTTTTTTTTACATATATTTTTAAATTTATTCTAAGTGTAGTACCCCCTTCAAAAGACATTCCGATTACAGTCTCAACCGTTTGCTAATTAGCGAAATTGATTTGAATTTTATGGGGCGAAAAATTGGTCTGCCTGGTGCAAGGAATGGGGATCGAAGGCCTGGAGGGTGGAGGGTAAACTCCAATTGAAACTAAATGTTTTGTATTAAATTAACTCAGCGCTGTTAAGAAATCAAACTGTTTTGCAGCGGGACCGGGAATTTTCAGCAAATATCTCAACACTTTTACCATTTCTTTTCTTTTTTCGCCACTCTCGTTGCAGCTGTTGTGACATTTTTTTGGCAAAAGCAAAACGCAATGGCGCCAAAGACGCCGCCATTCTCGCAGCTCGACAAAATGGCGACAAGGACATGCACATCCAGTTGGCTCTGCCGCCTGCTGCTATTCGGCTTTTGCATTGGCGCCGCTGCCGCTCGAGGTAAATATCCATAAACATTTTTATATAAATTCATTCGCAGCTCTCGCGCATAAAATACGCCAGCATAGATGGCAAAAAAAGTGGCAATCGCCTGAATCCATGTATATGAATACATATATCGGCACAAATGAAAACAGCATAGCGGCACCTGCGGCCTTTTTGGTGTGCAAAAACTAATTATGTATCTGTCAAAATCGAACGAGCAAACAATGCTTTCCGCTTGTTTCGGCCGGTGCATCGAATAATTAATCTGATAGTCTCGCTTTAAAAACGGCATGAAATTCAATTAAATTACTTTCGTGAATGTGGGTACGAAATCAATGCGAATAGATTTGAAAAGTAAAATAAATTAATGCCATTAAAAGCAATTGTTTGGTTTGAACAATCAAGGAAATGCTATTTTTTAAACAATGCTTTTGGGAACTAATAAATGGTTATTTAATTCTTTTAATCAGCAAAGTTTTTACTTAAATAAGAAGAGTTTTAAGGGAATAGTGAACATTATTATGATTTGTATTATCTCAGGTGGTTCAAATATCAAAAAAAGGTTTCTAAATTTAAGCAATTAAATTTTGAGATTCCGAGTTTAGTGTTAATGTTTTTTAAAATTTTGTAGCCCAATTTTTTACACCTTTTAAGGGTTTTTACAAGCACCGCGTATTAAAAATATATAACGTTACTAATTAAGTTGACAATTTTAAAGATTAATTACTCTAAAGTGAACCACTTTTTCAAAATGCATATATAACTGTTGGAAAATGTTCATGGAATACAAAAAATACCAACAGGAGATGGGATTACAGAAAAAGTAAGCAAACTAAATTGAACAATTTAAATATCAGTTACAACGTCACACCGGAGTGCTCCTGCCCCTCGTCCCAAAAAGCAGACTCAACAACAAAATCTCCAATTCAACTGTCACACGCAAAGTGGATGAATCGAAAAGAGACGGAAAAAATAAAAGGATCCTAGTGAGATATATATATCAAAATGTTTGCAAAAAGTGCAATTGCATTTCGCACGTGATACTCATGGTAGGTTTAAATATCCGAATTTTTACCCAAACGATTGGAGGGGGACGGCGGGACGGCCGCCAATCATGCGAATTTTATTGCAATACTGCGACAATTTTTATTAAAATTTTAGAATTTTCAATTTATTTAGCACTTGAACCAGGCCAACACACTTGCCCCGTCGCATTCGCTTCTCCTCCCTGAGCTGGGCAACATTTTGCCCTTTGATTTGTTGCAGCTGCGTGAAATTTGGTCAGCAGATATTGGCCAGTCCCGGAACGGGCACTACGTGATTTGATTTTGCTTTACATGCCGAACTCTTTCCGTTTGGTCAGCAAAATATAGCCGCTGGCAAGTCAAAGTATTATCCAGTTCAGGGAGTTTGAAGGATTTCAGCATTTTGCTGGTCATTTAAAGCGAGACATTGCAGTTAGATCGAATGAGGGACTAATAGACTTCAAATTGAATTGGCCATTTCGTTCATACTTTGCGAGTCCAAGCAGGCGGGCAGCTGCAATGTTTATCGGCCAGACAGTCAGGAAACCGTTTCGCATCCTTTTCATCCTGAAGGCGGTCGGGAATGAAATTTGCAGTGGCCTCCGAAACGGGACAGCGAAAGTCTATTTAAAGGAAAACATAAGAAAAAACAAAAACATTTACTGCCTATTATCGATTTTTTTTGTGCCGAAGCTCAAGCGTAATTTAATTAAGCTATACAAAAAATATACAACATAAATAATTTATATATGCTTATTTACTTTTTGATAATCTTTTTTACCGCTTATAAATACATATGATCTATTATACTAAACATATTCTCTAGTATATTAAAATGATACATTTAAAGATACTGTATCAATATTTGACACCAAGATCGATAAATATATATATCATTTAATGTGCGATAAATCAAAATTCTGATTGTTATTTTGGACTTTTAATCTAATAAGTTTGCTATGCCAAAGAAGACCCTAAATTTAGTTTAGTTAACTATCGTTGTTGAAAGTATAAAAAGGTTGTTAAACATTTAATAATATAATTGCGCCCTGTTGACGATAAATGCGATATTTTTTTGCATTTGAATTATTTTGGTTTATATTTTTGTTTCTTATTGTATTATATTACCCCAAGAAAACAAATTTGCTTACTTAATATACATCATATTAGGTTTTAAAAAACCCTATTGTTGCTAATATTGTTTGTGAAAATATATCCAAGTGAATATATCCAATTTTTGTGAAAAGTGTATTATTTTTTGTTGTCCAAGGTCCTTTCGTCTAGTTGTTGAGTTGCTTCCTTCTGTCTGTCAACACACTCTGATAAATTCTGCTGCTGCTTGCCATCCCCAGTTGGCCTGCATCCTGTCCGGTTCCGTTCTGGCCTGAGAGTCCTGCGTCTCCTGTTGACCCAGGCAAATGCTAATTTTATTATGACAAATGCGCAACGTCAGGTGGGGAGGACTCTCCTATTTTTTTTGCCATTCTGCACTCGCTGTTTTGCAATCAGAAGTCTAGACAACACCGCACTCATTCCGCTCAAGAAAGGCAGGCTCTCATTTATTACGAACGCTAATCTGAGGACAATCTGCAAAGTGCTCCAAGTCATTGGTTCGTTAGCTTTGGCTTTATAAACGATGCTCCCGCACTTATCCCATAATCAGCATCCAGCTACCGTCTTACCCGCACACTTACAGCCTCTAAATCACGCCCCACGATGGGGACCCTAATTGAAAATGATCACCTGGCTTGGATTCGCCCCACAATTACATGGCAGTTGAGCTTAACCTAAGTGGACAGCCAGGTAGTTTGTGGAGCAACATAAGCACGCCTCCAGTGAGGGAAGGCAAAGCAAAAAGACAACCACAATGTCAGCAGTGTTTGCGGCAGAATGAAGATCTCGCGGATGTATCTGTATCTATGCAGTTGCGCCTGCGTGCAAGCAACTCCTTCTTCTGGTTCCCCCAGCAGCCTGGGCAATCGGACTCCTCTCGGTTGTCAGCTCTAATCTAAATAAGCGATTTGTCTGTGCATAACTTTTTCCAAGACCAAGAACCCAGCCACATGCCAGGAAATGCACAGTGAGAAATCATATTTGAAAGATGAAATGTAAGTTGAAATGATTAATTTAATTTAGTAAACAAAAACACAATAAGAAATTCATTAAAAACCATAAATTTAATGAAAAGTAAATTGTAAAATTTAGGGGAATTAAAAAAAAACATCAAAGAACCTGTTTTTTTTTAGTAATATTTATACATACTTTATATATTTTTCAACTCAGTCCCTTATTTTTTCGTGTGTACGGGCCAATGCAAACACAGTGGCTTGCGCTGCTTGGAGTTAAATAATAATTTGTATAATTTACGCAAGGAACTCCTTGGTGGAATTTACAAGGCGATAGCTTCTTATGGCCACGCTGATTTATCGGACTAGGCGTGGAATTTTTTCCTTTCTGGTCTTTGGAATCTGGGGAGTCGGGCATAAATAATTAACACGTGCATAGTTTAAATTGCATTTTATGGCAAAATTGTTGACTCTTTGATTGTCCAGCTTGAAACTCAAGATGCTGCGATTCTATTCCATTCTTGGAAGCCCTCAACAAAGGCACTTCCGCAAAAGTTTTCGAGTGTGGGGCCTTTGTTTTTACCGGGAGAAGAAGAGTTCACTGTCTTGGGCTTTGGACATTTAAAAAGCGTTTAATTGTTTATTCATGGCATTGTTTTTTCAGCCAAATGAACGTTAATGACCTCTTCGAGGGATATAAATAGTTGATGGGGACTAAGGAGTGTCGAGCGAAAAGCTCTTCCAACTTAATTAAAACGTTTTGTTCTAGGGAAATATTTTAAGAGCGGTGACCTTAGGACTAACAGTTTAAATTAGAGTTTTGAATAATAAATATTCTACATTTATTACTTTATATTTGGTTGATAAATGGTCTTTATATATCAAATTGTTTGCATTAATATATTATATTCAAATACTTTCTCTACTGGCAACTCAATGCATAAAAAGTACTTAAGCTTATATTGAGGAACATTTTGTTATTATTGACACAAAACTAATGCAATACAAAAGTTTTCTTCGACATAACCATAACCCCTCGAGGAACAACTACAACCCAAACAGCAATGGGCACACATTTAGTGCCGCCTGCTGTGGCAGCTGCCTTGATTGCCGCCGCTCACTAAGTTTTTCTACGTCTGCTCCAGCCGGCTGAGCCAACAAATTCAAGTAATTGTCAGCAATTCATTTGCCAAACGAATGTAACTTTTCCCCATACAATCCACACTACACACCTCCTCCCCTGTCGTGTAGTTTCAGTAATTGCTAAAGCACAAGCAACTCCACATTTCCAGCCACCTACATCACCGATTTCCCACGTCCCGCTGTGGTTTGTTTCTCGGTTTGATGTTGAGCCAGGTTAGCATTAGGATAGTCTGGGGATTTTCCCCACTTGGTTACCTATTTTTTATGTTTTTAACATTTTAATAAATTAAATTTAACAAATGTATGTTAGTGGGAGTTATCATTGATTTTTCATAGCCCCAAAGGGTTTGGTTTTACTTCATTCGGTCAGCTTTAATTTATTTTCTAGTCTTAACTCTTCTTTAAATATATGATTAAGTGTCTTGTTGTTCTTTTTAATTTTCTGCATTATTTTAAATAAGAAACTCTTCGACCCTGCGAAAAACAATCGACAGAATGCACAAAGGAGACCTATTCTCCCAAGAGATGACTGGCTTCGCCTTCGCCGACGCCATCCTTTAAACCTTCCTGGCTGCTCCACTTGTGCCCGTGCATGTTGTAATTGTTATTATTCCGCTGGTATTGTAGCAGCTTAATTGAAAATATTGCGAGGGTGCCGCAGTGTGTCTGGCCATGTGTGTTCCTTTGTTAGAATGTGTTTAGCTGTAGCCAGGGGCGTCTTTGTGCGCCACTCCCTAAATGAAATTAATTGAAGACCCCCAGGCCGGCCACACACACTCACTCGCACAACCCACTCCCCCGATACCCAAGCTCCCCGCAATTGGCAACTAAAGTTGCGCCCCGGTCATATGTAACTTTTTATACGCCCAATATCCGGCGGCTATTGTTGCAGTATGCCGGAGCCCCCATACCGAAACAGATGGGGGCCAAAGAAAGGGTGTCAGCCTATTCCGATACATGCAGACAATAGCCGGAAAGTTGATCAATTGTTCTGGATAAAGCAAAGTTATCAAATGAACACATGGAGCTCCCTTAAAGGTCGACTTGGGCGGAATTTGTTTGAGTTTGGCGAAAGATGGTAATTGTAATTAAATTGTTATATTAAATTCTAAAGAATTATAAATTGCTGAAACTTTATTCTTAACTAGAAAAGCGTGAACTATTTAGTGAATTCCCTAGGAAAGACTTATCCTAATAATTTCTCAATGGTGATATCACCATGGAGTGCGCAAATTAAACTTCCAAGTCGATTAAAGTCACGGTATTGACACAAAAGTCGATGTTAAATTTATTCGCTTGATTTCAGGATAAAAAAGAAACGGATGAAGGGGAAAAAACACAAACTATGTGGGCGTGCGGACGGAGCACGAGGCTCTCCTAATGACATTAGCTTTCACGCAATGTGATTAACTGTCTGAGTAAATTGAGCAGCAAACAAAACATCAAGCTGCCTGGCACACAATTCATTACATGACCACCTCACCCACTTCCAGCTCCAGATCCCAGCTAAATGGGGCAGCAGGTGGAGAAGGGCACGAACAACCTGCTAACACGCCATAATCCTACGGCAAGGAGGACATAATATAAGCAGGTCGGCAAAACTCCAATGATAATAATGCAGCCCCAAGGAGGTCAGCGGCGCCAAATGAAGTAACTTGGCCAAGTGACCGGACTGGCCAAAGTAAGTAACTGGCCGAAGCACTCCCGGCCGGGGATAACCGGACACCGAGTTAAGTCCCGGCTAAGACGAGCACGTTCCAGTTTCGTGGAAGCCACGGACTGAGGGCTGACCTTCACCTTTATTACGGCTTCAGAGCTCGGACTTGGTTTTAACTCTGCCTTTGGGCCACCCACTTCCTGTAGAAAGCCTTTGCCTTCGCCTTCGCCAGCTTTCATCATAATTTCAGTTAGCAGCAGCAAAATGGCCAACATTGTCTCTGCGCGTGTCCTTTTATGGGGCTCCCTCTGACGTTGTAGTTGTAACTGTGTCTGTGTGTGTGTCTATATGCAATTAAATTAAATATTAAACTTAATTACACAGGGAAACTAACACGCCAAGGCAGCGCCAGTGCTAAGGAAGGAGCAGGAAGGTGGGATAGCTCCTTCGTCCTGTCAAATATGCCCAGGACCAGGCCTCAATAATGCAGCCAGGAATGTAAGAAATAATGAAAGTCAATTGTCAGTCAGGCCATCGCTAGATTTTTGCCTCCACCTCTTTGGGGGTGTCCTGCGTCTTGAGTCCTTTTCTCTTGGCCAGAAGACGTTGTCTGTTGTCTTTCCTGCATTGAGCGAAAAAACTTATTTTATATATGCTTAGGCTGAATATTGAAGAGTTTATTTAATCACTTAAACCAGAACTCCTTGAATGTGTCTAGAAGGAACATGGAAATATCAAAGCAATATTCGAATACATATCTTAAGAAAATGTGATTTCCTAGCTAAAATTAATTTTAAAAAACTAAATATATAAAATAACCTTACAAAATAGTTATCAAAATTAGCACAGATAATAGAAAAGGCATTATGGGTCCTTAATCCTTGATGATTTATACACTCTGCACTACTTGACTTTTTCCAGTGCACCTTAGTTGCCATCGCCTGAAACCGTAATGACAATGTTGCTTTCATTTCGTGTTCCTGTTGCCAGCTAATTGAATTTAATGTAGTTTAATTGAGACGAACGTGATTGTAACTAAAAGCGCTTTATGCTTAATTTACCGGCACGATGGCAGGTCCTAGAATAAGGTTACCTACTACCCATTCCTCCCATCCTGCACATTCTGCGCGTCCTGCCTCCCCCCATTGGCAAGGTGGAGTGCTGATGCCTCTTAATAGTTCAAATTCAAATTAATTGCTCCAAGTTAAAGGCATCTGCCATCGAGCCCCGGCTCGTAGTTCGGCTGGAGGGAACCAAGGGAAAAGGCATTTAAATATTTAACATTTCCCTGCCAGCTGTCGGCAGCTTTTTCGACAAGTTTATCCACCGTAGCCGCATCGCCATGAATAATGCATAGTGGCGATTGTGTCACACGCTGCGTATGAGTAATGACTGGAAGTGCTGCTGGCCAAAGCAAAAGGCGTTGGGACCGAACAATCGATGCGTCACCAAGACCTCAAGGACGCTTACCAATATTAAAATCTGCTCGAGCGCAGCGCAGCGCGAAATTCAAATGCATCTGGCGCATCCCATTCGGAATCGGTGATGGCGATGCTGAAGGCTGCTGGCTGGAATAAAAAAGGAGACTTTTGGAAAAAATATAGGAGACTCCGAAATGAAGCCCGACAGATGCCAGAATTAGCGCGTGAAGTTCGCTCATTTTTATTTTCTGTTTCATTTTCATCCACCAAAGCTGTCAGAAGGCAGCAGCAGTAGCAGCACAGGATCAGGCAAAGGGAGCTGGAGCCGGAGCAAGAGCCGGAGCTGGAGCCATAGAAACAGCTGTCATCTTAGAGAGAGAATGGCTAAAAACTGTCAAGCTGCATAATAAATTGAATTTCCTGTAGCTGGTCATTTGCCACCATGAAATTTGAGCGGTGCTGGCGGAACAGAATGAAATGGGCGTGGCATAAACATGCACTTGAAACGAAAATACGGGTCCGTCGCCGAGCCAGGACTAACCGGACCGAGGGGACTTCCGGACTCCCCGACTCCGGCCAACACGTACGGATACGTTGGCTTCAACATGAAGGCACAGCGGCGAAATGCCACCAGAGGCAAATGAAATTACCGAGTTGCCAACACGACAACGATGAGCCAGAGCTCGAAAATCCAAATATCATATTTACAACTGGCAACTACAAGCCCCCGGAGTGTTTTCCAGTTGGTAAAATGGAGAAAAACAGAGTCCGGGTGAAGGATATTAAAGGATGCGGCAAACAGCTAATGTCAAGCCGGCAACTGACATTTCAATTCGCCCCTTTTTATGACACTTTTTCAGTCGGAGTAATAGAATCAGGTCTCTAAAATCATTAAAGGAGATGTTGATGTCTGCCAAAAACCAATCTGAATTTGCAATTTGCATCAGAATGCAACAAAATGGTCTTACAAGACTCATAAAATAAACATTTCTGAAATATTAGAAAATAAAAAAAAAAAATAATGTTGTATATAAAACCAAAAATTAATGGAGTTTCTTACTTTTTAAAAATATGTTACATTCTTAGGGCTAATATTAAATTATTTAAATCTTATTAAAGTCTTGACTATCTTAATAAGTTAAACTGAAACCCAAACGTAAACAACAAATATAACTAAGATAATATTAATAGAGCTGAAATTAAATATAGAAGCACATTAAAACCTCTTTAAAATCACCACTATCTGGACAAGTTAAATTAAAAACCCCTGAGGTTGCAAAAACCCAGAAAAAAGGACACAATCAAGCGGCGAATATAATGACGAAACTTTTAATGACTAATTAAGGGACATTTACTCTGACTTCTTGCAACAAACACACACATACACACCAAAACTGCCCGAAGCGCCAATGGAACAATTAAATGTCCCAAGTTGGCATTTTGTGAAACCGCCACAACAACTATAAAAATCACACAAATTACTGTTGCAAATTTGAAGATCTCGCAGTTGGTTTCTATTTATCAAATGAAAATTTAAATAGCCACCGACATCGATGTTTAACGAAGCACATCCAATGGCAGTGCCAGCTCTTTAGCGGCGGGAGGCGGAAAACATTAAACCACAACAACCAGCCGCTCAATAAATATTTAATTAAAAAGGAAGAATAAAGGGAAAAATGAAAAATCACTATTTGTCATTTCGCCAGAGCGCTCTGGCCTGACCCTACGAAAATTATGCCTACGTTGACAGAGCAACGAACGGGCCAAAATTCGTGTACTTATGCATGCTTTTATAACTACATTTTCGTAAACCGTAACGTGCTTAAATGTTGAAAATTGAAATTTTAATGCAAAGGGGAGCCGGGTTTTGCTCTCGGCGTTTTAATGGGCGGAGAGGCGTGGTGGCAATGGCAATGCCATATCCGAAACTATTTGCGGCCATGCTCTGCGGTCAGATTGTGGCTAACCATGTTACGCCTGCTCCCGGTTGCCAGATGCCAGGGAATATGGCCCAAATGCTTACACACGAACAAAAGTTGATGTTAGTAATAGAATGGTAACTGAGTATTAACTTTTGGTAAGCCTGAAAAAGCTCTTACTCTATTAGTTTTGAAAGTGTTTAAAATATTTAATCTACAGTTTATTTATAGAGTACATTCTTGATTGGCTTTTTTATTTGTTTTAAAATATATTTGAAAAGATTTCGATTTAATTAGCTTGAAGTTAATTTATTCTTTGATATGGCAACACAATGTATAACTCATTCATATTAAGCTATAGGAACATCATAAAATTTAAAATAGTTACAGTAAGTCTCTGATAGTTTTTTACAGATCCTTTATAGAGTTTAATTCTAGAGATCCTTTTGAGAGATCCTTTTTCTCTCTGTAGGGTGACGTGTTCCGGTGTTGGGAAACGGGGGGACAACGCATAAGTTTGCGGTCGGATTGCCGCGCTCGCCTTTCGTTTCATTTTGCATAAGTTCTAAAGTACACATCATATATAATTAAAATCGTAAAACGGTCAATTTTCCCTCGACGTTGGAGGACGACGACAAGGATCCTCTGTTGCACACACACACTCACCCCATCCCATCCCATCCTCCTGCCCGCCGCCATCTGTGTAATGGGTTTAGCATTTTTGGGCCTTCGTGTACAAATTGAAACTTTATGTTTGTTTGCCAACGAACAGCGAGCAGCGAGCCAAGCCGTGTGCTGTGAGGCGTTCTATTAAATTAGTTTACTGGATTTTCGGCTGCGGCCGGCCGGCAAGAGGTTACATTTAAAATTTAAGCGCTTTACCATTGATGCAAATGGGGGATGTACACATAAATACCCAGGGGGGAGGAGGAGGTCGGTCATTAAAAATTTAAATAGAATTTCGTTTTCATGTTGGGCACTTCTTGTTTATTTTAGAATCAATAAAATGTAAAGTTTTATTCTATCATTTCCGTTGGCCATTAAAGACTTTCCCTTACTTTTCGCTAAAATTTCACACTTGGAAATATTTTTTACTATTTATTATTCAATATACTTCTTTCTGTTTTACTAAATTTGTAATTTTAGTATTTTACTAATATTAGAAATAGATATATTTTAAATAATTCGTTTACGTTTTCTTTTACGCAATGCAATTTTATTTCCGAAATGCTTTAATCGTAAAAACTATATATAACCATTTTGAAGATTAAAAGTCTTTTTATTCACTTAAGCCAGTCAATCGTTTAATATTAAATTAAATATCTTGGAAACTTTTACACATCCCCCCGCACCTGGCACTCAGAAGTTTCCATCAATCTCGCACACTTTTCGCCATGCAAACATTATTGCCGTCTGCCCGGCGTAACCACATTTGATATAATTAAATTTTATGGCCATTAAATTTGGCAATTTTCATAAGGAATATATGGATGCCCCGGCCACTTTGAGGCCATAAACCATTGGCCATTGGCTTACATACACACTCCAATAATAATATTACATAGGGGCGGAGTAGAAAAAAAAGCGAACCGAGATATATTATTAGGAGTAGGCCGTGACTGATGTAAATTTATGCCTAGACCCGGTCTAATTTTTAGCCGCGCATTTACAATGTTTCGCCCACCTTCGCCTCTCTGCCTTTATGGCCAACACTTCAAAATGGGCAGGCCCCGAAAATCTGTAAAGCTGGATAAAAACATCGCGAAAGAAAAACACACACTCGCAATTCATTTTCAAAATGAATTTGTTCCGCTGTAACGGCCATAAATGCATTTAAATTTATTGGAAAGCAGCACCAAGGAGAAACCCCAAACAAAAAAAATTGAAAAAGCGGACTCTCGTACATTGAATGACAATAAATTATCAATTTTATTTTGACAGCGCGAAAAAGCCCGCAACGAAAAACGAAAGACGATCCGGCGCACAAAATGTCAAACGAAATTGAGCAAAATATATATATCTATATATGTACATATCTACTATATGTTATGTAGATGGATGTGTTCGTCACACATGTACTATGCGTGTGTAATGTATGCAGGCGAGAGAATTTGCGACAGGAAGTTTCAGTTGAATGGTTTGTTCCAGCGGCCGCTTTCAAATTGCCAGGACATCTACATATACTGGTGCCCAGAAAAGGGATTGCTAATTTATAGATTGATACTACTCTCCGTGGTTCAAAAACAAATTACGGACAGGGGAAAAAAAGCATTACTTACATTTGTCAACATTCAGTAGGAAAATCACCGCTAAAAGGATTGAACTTTAACTTTAAATTTGACTAACACAAGCGCAATAAATTTATTTTATATTAGTTGAAAATATATCAATTATAAACAACAAATTAAGTGACAGTTACAAAAAACAACTAGTTTACGTAGGAGTAGTAAAAATGATCACATAAAAATCACAGCAGCTATGGCCGTTACCTATCCAGTAGCCTAATTACTTATAATGGAATATATTTCTTCTATATCCTATATTCTTTTGTTTTCGTAACTAATCCACATTTAATAATGTCTAATTTAAATAATACTCTTTTTTAATTATAAGTGTTTCATCTAAAATATTATATAATATATCTATCGCCGTATCTAAAGCCATTTCCCTTTATAGCAGCCTTACCCAAAAAGCAATAATGCCTTCATTTCGTACTTCTTTGCAGACATTCCATCGCCAATGGTTCACACGGATGAAGTGGCCTTCTACTGCCCGGGCGAGGGTCTGTTTGCTGACGACTACGATTGCCGGATTTATTACCGCTGCGAGCGGCGGTCAGGCCAATATATTCAACCCTACCTACTGGCCTGTCCCGGGGACGCTGTCTTCTCGCGCTCGCTGCGAATGTGTCTGCCACCAGCGATGGCGGGACGAGATGAGTGCGTGGACCAGATGAACGAGGTGGACGGAAACGCGGAGCGTTGGGAACAGGACGACTACGGACAGGACGAGCAAAATGCGATGCTTAACCTGGCCGTCACACCTGCGGCCAATGAGCTGCGCCTGTATGCCTCGAACCACCGGTTGCCCACGAATTATGGCCTGGCAGGACTCAGCGGTGTCTCTGTCATCTCCTTCTCCAGCTCGTCGTCGCCGTCGGGCCTGCGAGCTGTTGGCTCGGCGGAGGAGGCCGACGGGGTGATATGCCGTGATGATGGCTTCCAGAGCGATCCCAGCGACTGCACCGTGTTCTATCGCTGCATCTCGAACGGACGGGGCTATAACAAAATCGGCTTCCGGTGCTCGGACGGCACCGCGTGGGACGAGTCCCTGCAGTCCTGCAACCACATGTTTGATGTACGTGCCAACGGTGGTTGCCGCAATCAGGCGGCGCCACAGAACGACGGCTATTACGCCGGCCAAACGTCAACACAGTCGTCGCAGTCCAGCTACCAGAACTCCACCTCCAGCAGCCACCAGAGCTCCTCGACCAGTTCCTCAAACTCCTCCCAAAGCTCAACGTCCAGCTCTACGTCCAGTTCCAGCTCAAACCAGGAGTCAGCCACCTCCAGCAGCAGCCAGCAGTCGAGCTCCTCGTCTAGCAACAATCAGGAATCCAGCTCGGAGTCTAGCAGCAACCAGGAGTCCAGCTCCGGTTCAAGCGGCAATCAGGAGTCCAGCACGGGATCCAACAGCAACCAGGAGTCTAACTCGGAATCTAGCAACAATCAAGAGTCCAGTTCGGGATCCAGTAGTAACCAGGAATCCAGTACTAGCGACAGTAGCAGTCAAAGCTCTCAAAACTCGGGCAGCAACCAAAGCTCTGGCAGCAATCAGTCCTCTAGCAGTCAGCAGAACCAAAGCTCTGGCAGTAACCAGTCCTCGAACAACAGTCAAAATTCGGGCAGCAACCAGTCTAGCAGCAACCAAAACTCAACCAGCAACAAACCCACCACAGCCACCGAATGCGAAGATGAAAATACCTATATTCCAGACCAAGATAACTGTGCCAAGTTCTACAGGTGTCGCCTGGACAAGGATGGGAAATTAGAGCAAGTGCCGTTTACCTGTGGACCTGGTACTGTTTGGAACCAGGAGGACAAGGTCTGCGATCTGCCTACAGATGATCAAAAAAAGAAATGCAACATACAATCTTCAAGTGGCAGCAATAGTTCTAGCCAGCAATCTAGTGGAAGCAACTCAAGCAACAATCAATCTTCTAGTAATCAAGGATCATCCAGCAATCAATCCTCCAGCAATCAGGGATCATCCAGCAATCAAGGATCATCCAGCAATCAAGGTTCTTCCAGCAATCAGAGCTCTTCCAGCAACCAAGGCTCTTCCAGCAGTCAAGGCTCGTCCAGCAATCAAGGCTCTTCGAGCAATCAAGGCTCATCCAGCAATCAAGGCTCTTCCAGCAATCAAGGCTCATCCAGCAATCAAGGCTCTTCTAGCAATCAAAGCTCATCCAGCAATCAATCCTCATCCTCATCATCTAACAACGAATCGTCCACCAGTAGTTCCAGCACTCAATCAACAACTTCCAAGCCTTCTAAGCCATCCAATCCTGATGGTGAATGTAAGGACACGGAAACTTATTTGGCAGATAAAAGAGACTGTGCTCGATTTTATCGCTGTGTGGACAATGATAATGGTGGATTCAATACGGTTCCTTTCGATTGTTCACCGGGAACAGTTTGGGATCCTGATACAAGGGGTTGCAACCATCCAACGGATGTGCAAAAGGAGCAGTGCAAGGCAATGGCTAATGGCAGTGGCAGTTCTTCCAATCAAGGATCTTCTTCCAACCAAGGTTCTTCATCCAATCAAGGATCTTCTTCAAGCCAGGGATCATCCTCTAACCAGGAATCTTCCTCCAACCAAGGCTCATCTTCCAATCAGGGATCTTCTTCTAATCAATCCGGATCAGCTTCAAACCAAGGGTCATCATCAAATCAAGGCTCGTCTTCCAATCAAGGATCTTCTTCCAACCAGGGATCATCTTCGAACCAGGGATCTTCTTCAAACCAGGGATCATCTACGAATCAGGGATCATCTTCGAACCAGGGATCATCTTCCAACCAGGGATCTTCTTCAAACCAGGGGTCATCTTCCAACCAGGGATCTTCTTCTAACCAGGGATCATCATCAAATCAGAGCTCGTCATCCAACCAAGGATCGTCATCTAACCAAGAATCATCCTCTAATCAGAGCTCGTCTTCCCAGCTAACGTCTTCTTCAAATCAGACTTCTTCCTCTACCACCGAAGGATCATCATCAACCACGACACAGAAACCTTTCAGACCTGCCGAGAAATGTGAGAGTGAAGAAACATTCCTGGCTGACAACGAAAACTGTTCCAAGTTTTATCGCTGCGTAGACAACGGAAATGGTGGATTCACAAAGGTCTCGTTTACCTGCCCTCCAAACACTATTTGGGATCCCGAAGCTAACAGCTGCAACCATCCTGATCAGATTCAGACCAAACCACTTAAGTGCAAGAAAGTGATCAATCAGGGAGGATCCTCATCGAGCAGCAGCAATTCCTCCTCGAGCAGTTCATCCTCTAACAGTGGTTCATCTGCTTCGAATAGTGGTTCCTCCTCTAGCAGTGGTTCGTCTAACCAAGGCTCCTCGTCAAACAGCGGTTCCTCCTCTAACAGTGGCTCATCCTCCAACAATGGTTCATCCTCTTCGAACAGTGGTTCCTCCTCAGGTAGTGGCTCGTCTAATCAGGGCTCCTCGTCAAGCGGCACCTCGTCCGGAAGTGGATCCTCCTCTTCATCATCATCCTCATCATCATCCTCATCATCGTCCAGTAGCAATTCATCTTCCTCCAGCAGCAGCTCAAATCAGGGAGCATCAAAACCGAATCCATCAGAGAGCTGCACATTCAATGGACAATTTATTGGAGATAAAATAGAATGTGCCAAGTTCTATCGCTGTGTGGATAACGACCGAGGTGGTTTCAATATGGTACCATTCACTTGCGGCCCCGGCACTGTTTGGGATGCTCAAACTCAGGCCTGTAACCACGCATGGGCTGTGAAGGAATGCGGTGGAAAGGCCCCACCCACAACTCCTTCCCCGTCCACGACTTCAAGCACTACCACTAAAAGGCCATCTGGCACATCATCCACATCTAGGCCATCCGGTTCGTCTTCCACATCTAGGCCATCGGGTCCGTCTTCCACATCCAGGCCTTCGGGCCCATCTTCTACCTCTCGTCCTACATCCTCCCCAAATCCCACTTCCCGTCCATCTTCAACTACCCAAAGACCGACTTCCCCGGGAACTCAGTCACCCAACACTAACGGCCAGTGTAACTCCGAGGGCTTTATGGCCGATCCCAACAATTGCTCAAAATTCTATCGTTGTGTTAGAACTGCCAATGGTGGCTTCAACGCCATTCCTTTTCAATGTGGTGATGGTACCGTTTGGGATCAGGATCTGCAAACCTGCAATCACAATTTCAACAATTGCAACACCGGCCCCACCACTCAAAAGCCACCATGTGAGCCAAACCAAAACAATGGAACATCCACTACTGAAACACCACAGCAACCCACAACAACAACAACTGAGAAGCCTACAACAACCACTCGGTCAACTACAACTACAAGACGTCCAGCTACAACTACACCACCCACCACGACTAACTTACCTCCCACTACAACCACTACGCTACCTCCCACGACGTCCACAGAGTTACCCCCCAGTACCACCACCCCTGTTCCGCCAAGTACAACAACGACAAGTTCAGAAGGGGATTCTACAACAATGACTACCAATCCGGATACCACAACCCAACCTCCAACTACTACTTCAACCACAATGAAACCACTGCCAGCGGGCACAGAATGCACAGGAGAGGGTTACATGGCCGACCCTGAGGATTGTAGGATATACTACCGATGCATTATGGCCGGAAACTCTTATAGAAAATATAACTTTACGTGTCCTAAGGGCACAGGATGGAATGAAGTCGTACAGACTTGTGACTACATGGAGAACATCCCGCGGTGCTCAAAGCTACCCCAAACTACTACCAGCGAACCAATGATGACCACACCAAATGAGGAGTCCAAGGATCCAGGAAGCACTACCCCTTATCCAACAACAACGGCAGAACCCACAACAGTTACAAAGCCCAACACAAATCCAACAACCACAGAAGAACCCACTACAGTTACAAAGCCCAACACGAAACCAACCACTGAGGAATCCGTCACGAAACCAACAACTACAGAAGAACCCACAACAAAGCCCAATACAAAACCAACAACTACAGAAGAACCCTTTACCACCAATAAGCCCGGTTATAGCCCGACAACGACATTAAAGCCCATCGAAACTACAACCTCTATCCCAGGTTATAATCCAACAACGACCGATCAGCCAAGCACCGAACCTATAACGACAACTGTTCAACCAACTACACCCACTTCTGGTGAGACTACAACACTGGAACCACCATCAACCACCTCCCAGCCTGAACCGCAACCCAACTATAACTGCACCGCTGAGGGCTTTTTCCCCGATCCCGAGGACTGTATGCGCTACTACCGTTGCGTGGATGCCGCCAAGAATGGAAAGTACCAGGTATACGCATTCAAGTGCGGAAAGGGAACAGTTTGGGACACGTCCACCGAAACCTGCAACCACGCTGATCAGGTGTCTGGTAACTGCTCCTCCGGACAAACGACCTCTCCCGGAACCACCATGGAACCAGAGACAACAACTAGTTCTGGAACCCCAGAGACAACCTCCGCAACTACTACGACAGAAGCACCAGTAACCACAACCACAGGATCACCGGAAACAACTACCACAGGACCACCGGAACCAACCACCACTGGAGCTCCTGAAACAACTACAACAAAATCTCCTGAAACCACGACATCTGAAGAGCCGGTAAGCACTACCCAAACTTCAAAGCCAGAGCCTACATCATCTAGTGGGGGCGAAACCACCACAAACCAACCAACGACTGAAACCCCAACGTCCACGGAGAATCCCACTCCCGGGACTAACACCTCTGCCCCTTGCCCAACAACCAGTCCTGGACAGAATCTATATGTCTGCCCCACCGGATTCCGCCAGCATCCGGAGAAGTGCGGCATGTTCTACCAGTGCAGCGAGAGTGTGGATAGCAACGATCTGAACATCGTGGTGTTCCAGTGTCCCAATGGAACCGTTTACCAGGACAAGACCTGCAGCTGCGGCAAGCCCCAGCCGGGTGACAAGTGCAGCAAAGACACGAAGAGGACCAGTGACTTTTTCCAGCCGGAAACAAAGCTTCAGAATGTGGTAAGTTCAAATTAACAGCGAAAAAATACACAATTGTAACTGAATTAAATAAATTACACAAAATTTCGCTTAAAAGGTACAAATCACATCGACGGCGCCACTCTGTCCGGATGAGGGTCACTTTGCCCTGAATGACGACGAATGCGGCCAGCTATTTGTCAAGTGTGGATACTCGGAGCAGACCGGACGCATTGAGGGCCAGATCCACCGCTGTCCTCAGGGATTCGCCTACTGGAACGTGAGCCGGGGCTGCCAGCCAGCCAGGAAACTGAACTGCAAGAGCACCGCCACCTACAATGTTGGCGGTAATGTGCCCTTGGAATGGATCAACATTGATCACAGACGCCGTAACCTACGCATTTAATTAGAATTAGTTTAGTTTGCTTAGTCACTCGCCATTGTTTGTTTGCTACGCCAGACATTACTTGGTGGGGTCAGCTTAATTAGTTGACTTTGATCAAAGTTTTTAGCTGGCGCAGCAAACGATCGACCAGAACAATTAGCTTAGGACGTAGGGAAATTACAGTAATTTAGGGTCCAGTTTTAACCCTCCAACACCCTTTAAATAGTTTAATAAGAAAAGTGGGATCTAAAAGTTTAAATTTACAGTTATATTCAAAAGGAAAATAAGTAAAAACTGTTAGTTCTCTAGGGGTCTTAGGAATCCCAGAGAATAATATAATATTTGTGAAATTCATATTTCAATCTTCATTAGACAAATTTCTTAAACTTCTTTACATAAAAGATAATCAATCTTACAAGAATTCTGAAATAATTGTACAATTACAAGCCTTTTTATAAGTTTTTGAACTTTAAACAAGTCTTGGAGGGTTAAATAGCTTCTTGGTGTCGGACTGCAAGACAGCTGCACTTTACAAGTTGAAAAAAAGAAACAATATGGTTTTTCGAGTAGTCTTCCGATTATGGAAACAGGCACAGCCTTTACTACACACACGTAAATGTTGTAGCTTTTTATGCAGTAATTGTATTTATGTTTAGAGTTTAAACATACGTTCTGAACGCCATATACATAATATATATATAAATCTTAGACTATGCTTAAAGTTTATAATAATAAAATGAAACATATACAGAAATCGACGGCGAAACTTTTCTACTTCCGGAGAGTGAGTAGTTTTTCGATTACTACATTTTCTGGAGGAGTTGTTGTAGGAGCAGTTCTTGATTGTTTTTAGAAGTTTCAGGAAGTACTTAAAAAAATACTTTTTAAAGTTTTTTCGATCGTAAGGTAATCGGTGAAATACAATTTTTTAAAGTACGCCCAAAAATCGGTTCTTAGTTATTTCCTGGACATAGAGTAGTTAGTAGGGGGATGTCGGGGATAGTTTCCAGAAATAGAGTTTGTTCATAATCCGAAGAGCTAGATATTAGTATCGCTGACTGCTGGCCTACTTTTTCTTTTTGGCCTGAGGAGGCGCCGCCGGATTGTCGCCCTTGTAGAACTCCTTTAGCAAGGCCATCGCCTCCTCCGCTCTCACGCCGCCGGTTATGTCAATCCTCTGGCCCACCACAGCGGCCACGTCCACAACCGTCTTGCCACCAAACCGGTCGTTCTCACAGCCATAGATGATCTCCTTAACGCCGAGTGTGTGCAAAGCAGCGGAGCACATGATGCAGGGCTCGACGGTGACCACGACGGTGATCTCGCTGAACATCTGCCGGGCCGGCAAACGCTTCTCGCGACAATAGGCCAGGGTGGCGTCGATGCATATGAACTCGGCATGGCGGGTGGCGTTCCGGTGGACGTTCACCTCGTTTCCGCCACGTGCGATGACCTTGTCCCCGAGCACGAACACGCAGCCCACTGGCACCTCGCCGGCGTCACGTGCCCGGCGCGCCTCTACAAACGCTTCCTCCATAAAGTCGGCCATTTGGCATGGAAAGGAACTCGGAATACTGGGTGAACAAAAACAAAAGGCGACACTCGGCTAGCGTTTTGCAACACTAAATAAGGGAACAGCTGTGTGGTGTGGGAAATATTTATATCATATAGAGATGAGCCAGCCAGTCGATAGTGCCCATTACGCAGCAAATTTGTTGCCTTCAATTGACCGACTTCAACTTGCAGCACTGTTGTGGCCGTTGCGTTTGTTTATTTTTTAAAATTACGGAAATTTTATGCAGATTAAAGATTACTTGTAATGTTAAACATAATTAACATTTAATTCACAAAAAAAGAATAAAGAGACAGTATTATTTGCAAATTATATGTAGCTTGTAGGTAAGAATGCTAAGTTTTCAATAGATTATTAAAGATGTCCAAACATGTTTTAATTTTGAAATAGTTCACTATACAAATGAAATTTAATTTTGTTATTATTTATTATACATTTTATGACTTATTACCAAATTCGTTGTATCTCTTGCAAGCCATATATATTTTAAAATATATACTTTTTTGTAATCAATATACAACTGATTTATATGACATCTACATACTATAAGTTTTTACAAAATTTAAAATTACAAAATTTGTACCCTCTTCCCATATGTTCATTTTGATATGACTTCAGTTTATGAGACCAGGAGGAAGTTTTTGTTTTTTGAGCTCTAAGCCTCATTTCGCATATATCGTATGAGGCAGTTATCCTCCAAAAACGCCTGCGCCTTCTCTGGCCAATTGTTATTATTCACAGACCGAGGACTGGGATGAGGCAACCGAAGCACAGTCACTGAATCCGACTTGCTAAACTTCGAACGCTTTAAAGCGGTGTAAACATATTCGCCAACTGCCACAACCACTTGAGGTTGAAGTAGGTGCAACTGCTCCTCGAGCGCATCTAGGCAATGATCCCGCAGCTGCTGTTTGTAGTTTCCTTTAAGCTCACTAGGTGTCAAGTTCTTTCCGGCTTCGTCGAAAAAGGCCAGAGGGCAGAAGTTGTGGACAAAGCATTGCTGGGCGAAGGTCTCCATGTTGCCAGCTATGCGCAAAAACAGTTCCCACAATCTAACACCGCTGGGCTCCTCAATCCTGCAGTCCAAACCCAAAACAAGACGTTTCTGATGTTCATTGGGAGGCTTCTCCACCGATCCTGAGAGCTGCATCAACACCTTTACAGTTCGCACGTTGCCAAAGGGTATCTAGAAAACCAATGAAAAGCTTTATTAGTTAAAATTGCTCTGTAATACCCTTGTTATCTAGACATAGATCGACTGGGCTGACATCGGCACTTACACTAGGGTTTTAAGGGAACAAAGATCGAATATAATAACTAAATTTATAACTACACTGTTGTCAATAACAATATGATAAAGATTTGCATTCTTTCTTCTTATTAATCCCCAACTTACCCCCGTCTGAGCCATTCCATTGGGGCCCGGATTCATACCGACGAAGACCAGCTTCTTCGCTCCGTTTAAATAACGACGCAAATAGTCACAATGCAACTGTGAGGCGTACACTATCGGGTTATAGATGCACTTAATGCCTGGAGGCGGGGCTAGTTGATCCAACGACTCGTTTAACTTGATTTCTGTATTATAGAACTTTAACCACAGTGGGGACACAAAAAAATCGGATATAGTAGTTGCCTCGATTGAAACAGGCTTCTTGGGCTCCTCCTTATTGTCCAGGTGATCCCTCTGTAACTCCAGTTTTCGTTTTAACATATCGTTTGACTTTGAGGGATTCGCGCGATTAAATTAACAAAATTCTTACAAGTATACCAGGGCAGGGTTATAAATTGTTTTTTTTCTCGGCGTTGCCACCTTGTTTTTTTTAAGCAAATCTCTAAACACAATGTTAATGTTAATATTAAATATGTTAAACTTTATAAAATATTTATTTTAGCGCACTATTTGTATTGTTGCATGAACTCTTCAAGCCGAGACTCGTTTTCCTGGGTGAAGCTCTGCTTGAAGGCCTTTACGTTCTTTATTATGCTTCCCCTGACGACAGTTCCAAGGATTTCGAGGAATTGAGTGACCTAAATAAGGGGATATATTGGTTTTATATATGGACACAGGACCTATGATCTGTCTAACTCACAGTTAGCTCCTTTTCGGCGCACCCCACCTTCACGAACTCGCATTGTGGGGCGTGCTTTAGGTGTTCCTTCCAGGGATCATCATTGGATTCCCAGCCATCTAGAGTCTTCCCGCACACAAAGCAAGTGGCGGTGTCGTTCTCGCGCTTGGTGCCTGTCCAGTAAAATCCCGCCTCGGCCATCTGTAAAGTGGGTGTTACTATGAACCACAACAAAACCTGCATTTGCTGGACTCTTGCCTTCGAAATGCTGCAGGGCGATGTCTCCGGAAAAGGCCAGTCCTTGAAGCTCTCCACACGATGCTGCTCCAAGAGATTCAGCGGCCGAAACACCTCCAATTTTCGAGCAACTTGTGCGATTTCTATTGCCGCTGGAGTTCCCATTTCTTTTTATTACACAAATTTAGTTCACAAAACACAATTTCAGCACTTTTTCGGAAGCAGCGCGTCTATTAGAGATGATACATCGATGGTCACACATAAATCGATACCAAATTTCCACGGAAAGACTCAAAAAACTTATGGCGCTGCCAGGCTAATGAAAAGGGTGCGAAACTTTACTTGACAGTCCTAAAGTTTCTACGATATGGCAGCACCACAAAGCTGATGAGCCAAACAGACTTCTGTTAAATCAACTGCTTCAGTAATGTCACACATTGTTTTGACGTTAAAGCACGGTATCCAGACAGAAGAAAACTGTTCCAAAGTAGTGAGATTGATTGAACGTGACTATTTTTTCA
>VNJU01007820.1:0-24002 GCA_008042675.1 Drosophila seguyi | reverse complement strand
GATGCCGCAAGAAGCTCAGAACAACTGTCGTAATCTTTCTCCACTTTTTCCCACAGTGCTCGGCTTTGATCGCGACGCACTTGACACAGATGGGGGCAGAGCCTGGTAGTGTCTGGGGTGCCTGGAGTGTGAATGTTGGCCTCAAATTGGCTCACACGGTCCGTGGTGGCAGTGAACTTCCTCACGGCGATATCGATGGCGGCTTGAGCCATTTTTGTTGTCGATCGAGTGTGTCTTGACGATGGACCTGGGCTGATATTTAAAGAATTGTCGCTACTAGCCCGTGGATTGGAAACGGAAGCCCTTGATTTCGGACGAAGGGGGCGCGGAGATGCGGATTGGGACCTCTCCAAACGGATAGATGGGGTCAGACGCAGCTTCTTGTCGTCTCCCGTTGGCATTCTCAGAATCGAATTCTTTTGCTTGGCGTGTGTCGCCTAGTGTGAGCAACAAGTGTCTCGTACGGAGCGGGCAGACGGTCACACTAATGCTCGGCGCGACAAGTTTGTCGTCGCCGAAGAAAAAACAAAATACGAATCACGCCAACAAAAAAAACAAATGACAGGCGGCCGCTGAAGCCCGTTGGAAAGAAGAAAATCCGGATATTTGAGCGCAGCGGAAAGGCCAAGAAAATCCAGAAAGTGCTTGGCGGCAAATCTTTTTAATCCGCTAAAGTCACGGGTTGAAAAAATATACTCGGCGACTATTGCTGCGAATCGAAAGAAGGCAGAAGGGTACGCGATCTTGATGTTTTCGAAAAAACCCAAATACATATGTAAATTAAGGTGTCTATATATGCGTTTTGCTCGGACGTGGAGCTTGCTTGTATTTCAGTCGAGTCAGGAAAAATATGAGACCGACGAAAAGTTGGATTTATGAATTAATTTATAAGTTTGAAAATTGTTTCAAAATAAAATCATTAATAATTTTTTTGTTTAAAAAATGTATCCAAAATGAATTAATTGGTCGGAACGGTGACCGAGAGCTAACTGTTATGCCGTCGGCAAAGCAGTGCATGCATAAGCGCAAGAAAATAGAACACAAAAAACTAGCAATTAGCAGCGGCTAAGTCGCCTTCCCGGCCGTGTGTTTTTGTAATAATGTTTCGATTTGTAATGTTGTAGTTTTTCTCGCTTTAAATTTGTAATTTATATTTGTTTCGTAGCGGAGGTAAGTTTCTGGAATCGGAGGCAGAAAATATATGTATGTGTTTTATATGGGCATTCATGTATGGGCATATGTATGTAAGGGCATGTGTTGGCACAGTGGAGAGTCGAGAAGTGGACTGTATTTGAATTTGAAAGGACAGAGAAATTATGTGGCGACAAATTGGCACACTCCAGAATGAGGAAAAAAAATATCGCGACCACGGCGGACTGTCCGGCGAACAGGGAAACTCCCGAAAACAGTGCACACCCGTTGGCCGATATTTTTTATGCCTTTTTTTTCACCACACAAAATCACTTTTCACTTGGCGGATTTTTGTCGGTCAAATTGCGCCGAAAATGTATGTATGTAAAATATATATGTATGTACATATGTTGATGTACAGCGGTGGAAGAAGACCGGCGAGGAATATGGCGGCGCACAAAACGGAGACGAATTGAAAAAAAATTCGATAAGGAGAAATATAAATTTCTCAACTGCCTTTGTGTCAGGAAAATTCGCGGATGTGGAATTGATACGGAAAATAAGTCTGACAGCAGTGCGAACGAAATGGAATGTTCGTAGCGCTGCTGAAGACCGGCAGTAAGAAAATGTAAGAGGCTCGTACTTATCTTTGGCGGACAAATGGCCGGGAACTGCTGGCAGATGACGGGAGAATTTCCTGATCCGGCTCGAAGGACCAATGTTTGTAGGGGGGCCTTTAGTCCACCCAAGATTAGAACAATGGTAAATAAATTCCCACGGCGCAGGCGAAAGAATTGGACAACCCAAGTTATCCAAACGAAGACGAAGAAGAAGAAGCGGAGGCGTCGTGGGTAATAATTCAATACGTTTTAATTGGCTTCATACATGGGACTAACTCTAAGCTTAAAACTAAAGCCGCGCTCCAGCTCGCTTTGCTTCGTCCGACCTTCGGCCGACCGCCGAGTTCGGTCACAACCCGAGCTCCGGAGCGAGCGGGCACAGGGGAGGCCGAGGGTGTAAGCGCACAAGCGGGGCGAGCGCGGACGAGAGCGAAAGCTCTGTGCGCGGCAAAGGCACAGTGGCCCTTCACATAAACAGTAGTCATAGATACACGAAGGCAAACCACAAATACCTTGAAGATTTTGATCCAACAAAGGAATCGGAGTACTTAATGTATGTGGACGGTAATAATTTATACGGATGGGCAATGTCTGAAGCACTGCCTTATACGGGGTTTAAATGGTTAGATCAATCAGAAATAGATTTATTTAATATTAATTCTATTTCTGAGTCTAGTGAGTATGGGTATATTTTAGAGGTAGATTTGAAATACCCATACTTCCTTCATGATTTACACAATGACCTACATTTTTGCCAGGCAAACGGACTCCCTTCAAAAATTTCAAAACTACAAAATTAATTGCCGATCTGTGTGATAAAAATAAATATATCATACACTATAAAGTTTTACTACAGGCTGTTAAGAATGGATTAGAGTTGAAAAAAATTCATGGCATTCTTAAATTTACTTAAAAACCATTGATTAGGAAATATATCGACATAAACACTGAACATAGGACTAGGGCTAAGAGTAATTTCGAGAAAGAGTTTTTAAGCTTTTAAAGAACTATGTATACGGGAACACAATGGAAACAGCTTAAAACGCAAAGATATACGCTTAGTTACAGAATGGGAAGCCCCACATGTGGGTCCACAAAGTGGGCGTCCCAGATTATGTACGAGAGACTTGATAGCGAGATCAAATTTTCACAGTGGAATAAAGCTCACTGAAAAGATGTATGCAATCCAAATGAATAGATTGCATATCGTTTATAATAAACCAAAGTACTTGGGCTTCGTAGCTATCACAAAGGAAGATGTATGATTTCCATTATTCATACATGAAACCCAATTGAATTGATATTGCTTCAAAATTTTACACATCTGAATATCCAGATACACTTGCTACAATTTTCACCAGTGAAACAAAAAGAGATTAGGGTTCTTTACGGACGAGCTCTTGGAAAGAGGTCTTTGCGAGAGTTTGTGGGTCTTTGCTCAAAAATGTATGCGTATACAACAGCGAGTTCAGGTAGCCATCCGGAAAAGTGTGTAAAACCGCAATGGTGTAAAGAGAAGCTGCTTACAAAAAAATTACATCCACAATTACAAAAACCTAATTTTTTGTTCACAGAACAACAACAAAGTGACAGTATGTATCTTTTTCGGTCTAGGGGGAATGAAATAAATACATATTAAATTTCTAAAATAACATTAGACATTAAAGATGCCAAAAGAATTATTTGTCATGATGGAATTTCGACATTTGCTATAAGGCATTACAAGACAATAGAACTTGAAAATGGAGAATCCAGAGTTTGTAATTTAAAAACTCAGTAAAAAATTTTTAAATAAAACAAATGTATGTAATAATAAAAATTTATTCGACATTTCGATTCTAAGATTAACGGATAGAATAAAAAAAATTAATAATATATATTTAAATAAAAAAAAAAATAAAAACATACAGAAAAGATAACATAAATTGCTTGTGTGCTTATTTCATTACAACATTTCAGAGTTATCTATCCAACTGTCATTACTTCTGGGAAACCCTAACCAACGAACAAGAGATTTTTTTCTTTCCTTTTAAGTACAGAAGTTGAAAAATTAGAGTTCTAGCACAGTCATGGGAGAGTGCACTCGGGGGTGGGGGTAATTAGTCATGCATGCGTGCACACCGTGTGCACACCCCGAGTGCAGGTGGCATAGTTAGCATTAAAATTCCATTATTTTGTCAAAAAATAACCTATTAATTATATGTGGAAAGGGATTGGGATGCCTAAATTTTTATGCATGTATGATCATGTCAGGTGTGTTGTAAGGCGTGAGAAATTGGTGGTAATGGGTTTACGGGTGTATTATTGTGCGTATCTTGTTTGTGCCTGTTCGACTTGTGGGTCAGCAGCTTGTGCATATCTCGTGTTAGTGTGTTTAGGAGGGTGGATCTTGTGCTGCTGTTTAGAATTAGGAATTAAGATCTTCTCGGTCACCGGCCTTTGTGTCAGCAGCTTGTGCTACTTTAATTTAAGCAGGGGGGCGTTTTTTCAATTAGGATAGCGGGTGTCAAGACACTGCAGTTGGTAAATTGTCTATACATGTAATAGTAACGGTTGGTTCTTGTTCATCATGCTGCTATATTTGGATGGAAAATATTGTGTGATGCGTGTGAGTAGGAATTTTCTAGGGGTGAGTGTTGTTTGCTTACCTGATGTTCGAGGAACTTGTTTGTGGAAACGGTGGGTGTTTAGGCTGCCTACGCGTATCTTGTTTGTGGTAGTATGTTTAGAAAGGGGGAACTTGTGCGTCGCCGTATTTTGAATGTGCCTGTCCGAGATGTGCCTGTTCGACTTGTGGCTCTGTAGTAGCCAAGAGGAAAATGTTTACCAGCATCAAAACTGCACAATAAAGTTTAAGTACACTTCCTGTTATTTAAATGATTGGTCCAAAGGATGACAGACAGACAGAGACAGTTATTTGTGTTATTTGCCCCCACGTCTTTACCCTTCCTACCTTGATAACTAAGGATATTCTGAAGTTACCCCTTTGCAAAGCCCTCGTCGCCTTTTTACATCAGTTTGAAGCCACTCGACATTCGCAACGCCGTACTAACACTGGACCAACAACAACAAATTAGTTCTTCATTATTATTTCTTTATAATTCCAAGTCATTTCATTTTTCATGGATTCGTTAACATTTGTGTTAATGCTACTGATTTTCTTCGACAAGACTATCAATTACTTTAATTTTTTCAGTATTTCACTCAAAAATTGCGCACACGCGAAAGCTATCTCACTCAAATAATATGTATGATACGCCTTCGGCCGCTCATACCTATGACGTCTCCGCCGTTGTTCACAAGGCAGCCGCGCGAACGGGTTCTATGTGCCCACCACGCCGATCCTCGGCCTGGTTATCGCATTACCAAGGCCACTGATCCTGCACTGGGATTCCTTTCCTGCATTTAAATTTAGTGGCGCCTCGCCGCCACTCGAGCCGCTGCACCACCAGCCGCACTAAATTAAGCACGTTAAGCACACCGCTGCCATAGCTTAAGCGCAGGCCGCCTCTGACCTAGCTATGTAATATGCGGCTGTAGCCGCCGCAGCAACAAAGAGGGGTTCCCAAGAGAGTTAGGTGCGGTCTTGCAGCGCCATCTTGGTCCCAGCCGCAACCTTTTCAGTATATGCTTCCCAAAAAGTGAGCTTATTCGTAGGGCATCCAAACAGTAAGGTTATGCACACTTGCTCCGCGACCCGGCCGCTGCTGACGTCACATACTTGCAGTTTAGATAGTTTTGCTTTACAAAAATCATAACTCTTGAACCAGTTGAGATATTTTCATAATTTTTATATGAAAGGTAGTTATAATACCTTTCGATTAAATGGTCATACTATATGGTGTGATAAATGGTAAATTTTATAATCGAAAATTAATGTTTTCTGAGGCAGTTTTCTCAGTTTTTATTTAATTTCGAACAAAATTTTTTGTTTGTTTTCTCTTAAAATGCTAGTATGGTGCATATTTAATGTTAAAAAAAAAATTTTTAAGAAAATTTTTTTTTTATTTTTTTCAATTTTGTAAAATTTTTATATATTTCTACATTTTTTGAAACAAGTAATTCATCTTATTCTACAATATTTTAAAGAACAGAACAATCTGGACCATAAATATCAATTAAATATTCATTTATATATCTAGTGTTTCTTAAATAAGCCAGAAAAGGAAGAATATGCCGCCAACATACGAAATGGATCCGCATTTTGTCTCGTCCTTGATATTTTCATGGTGTTGGAGTACCTGAATTTCTGTATTACTTGTTCTTGGCTTCTTGGGCTTCCTCGGATAATTCACCAATTGGCAAACTTTGGTACTCGACTAGATCCTTTCCGTGGGCAAGCATTTTGTGAACCGTGGACGTCATCTTCTTCTCAGGATTAGTAGACTCCATCAGGTGTGATGTCTCCTCAGCATATTTGCCGAATGTTTCACCATTCACGCGTTCCCTGCAATTTACTGCGTTCAAGATCACACCCAATTATTCTATTATGGTGTGGCTTACTCTAGTAATTTAAGCAGCTACCTAGTGATGGTGAAAAAATGTTCTGGATGTATTCCCATCGTTGGTTTCCCCCTGACCTGGTTTTGGGCTGTCTACCTTCAGTCCTAGCTTCTTTTTTAATTGGTTCTGTATTCTTTTTTCTTCCTGATCGCTTCTTTTACCTTTTATGTAATGCCCCCATCAAAATGTGCATCCTTTCGTTTAAGTTGGTAAGCCAGTTTTAAAATGACATCCAAAGTTATAATCCGGCAATGCAAGGGAGAAATACCGTTTTCCGAGGTATGCTCAACGTTGTCCTTCAAGCTTTTAAAGTCCTTTGGGTTTTTATGGCAGATGGCACACTTCCATGTTGACTTACTGTCCGTCAGTAAATTGAGAACTTTTCCATCAACCATTGTAAGGGCAAATTCATATTGTACCTTTATGCTCCTTCCTTTCCTAGTCCTATATTCCGTGGGGTTTATTGCAGAAATTTGGCCCTCGATGTCAGTCACAGTATCCTTAATCAAAGTTCCGGATTCTTTTGCATACAAATGGGGCGGCTGTAATGCACCGAAGAAGGCCGACGATTTTTACCGTAGTCAGAACCGTCCCTTCTCAAGAGGGACAACGGAAGCCATGAACATATTTCCATCCGAAATAGTTTTGTCGTCCTATCCTCTCTCTATCCTTTTCTTGTACTCGCTCTGACCCAATGATCCGTCACAGCCCCATTTGCTTATCAAGGTGAGACTTTCTGGTAGCAGCTCCACTTCGTCTTCTGACAGGCTCTTTAAAATCCATAATGTTGTGTGGTCCATTAGGTTCTGCAGATTGACTTTCGCTCCATCTTCTGTAATTTCTATTTTGGGCGGGCCAGAATTTTTTTTCCTTGGTAATGGTATCAGGGTACTGCAGCTTAACCTCCATAAAAGAAAAGTCGCGTCGGCGGAACTCCTGATTGCCATGGAGCAAGGGTCTGTCGACATAGCTTTGGTCCAGCAGCCGTGGATTGCCTCGAGCAATTCCATTGCCGGACTAAAGTCCTCATCACACCATGTGTTGTACTCACCAACGGTAAGCAGAAACAGAATCGGTAGTCATACGGAAAGGTCTCCACTCTAACCTTATGTCTCATTACAGAACGGATGACCTGACTGTTGTGATGCTTGAAAGCAAAAGGAAGCGCCTCCTGGTAGCTTCCTCCTATATGGATCACGACAGCGCAGCCCCACCGGAGAAACTCAGGAGCATGGCTTCTACCAGCACGAGCGACCAGCAACTGCTCGTGGGTGCAGTCGCCAATGCACACCACTGCGTGTGGGGAAGCCCCGATATAAACGACAAAGGTGAGTCACTCTTAGACTTTCTACTATCCACTAACTATAGCAAACGTGGGGGAGGAGCATACCTTCGTAGGTCCCACCTCCTCGAACGTGCTAGACTTAACAATCGTAAGGGAACGAAGTTCTATGGTATCGGAATGCAGAGTCCTTGAGAGACCATCCTTCTCAGATCATAAATACATTCAATTAAAATAAAAATTCGACCACTCTCCCAAGCCAACCGTCTTTAGGAACCCCCGGAACACTAACTGGGGAAAGCTTAAGAGGACGATCACGACACGACTCGCGACCGGTCCGGGCATAGAAAGATCCGCGGAAGACATAGAAAAGTCCCAGAGACCCTCTCTAAGGAATTACTAAATGCCCAGCATTGCTACAGGTGACCAAAGAAGTCATCACCCCATGGCTCTACTCTATATTCACGGCTTGCATATTCACAGCTTGCTTAAGCAACGGAGGAGCCCCAAGGACTACAGGCCGATAAGCCTCACCTTTTTTTTAGCCAAGACGCTAGAAAAGCTGCTGGACATATACATCAGAAACGATGTGGAAAGACTGCTGTCGACCAACCAGCATGCTAACACAAAAGGGAAATCAGTGGAAACGGCACTACACTCACTAGTAGCCACTATTGAGGGAGCCCTGTACAACAAAGATAATGCTCTCGGAGTGTTTGTGGACAACAACGTTACCACAGACGCTATAATGGACCGCCTAGAAGCGGCTAAAACTCCCACCGCCATCAGCATGTGGATTAGAAATCTTCTAAGCTGTAGGCGGGTACAATCCGATTGCACGAGGGCACGCCGCAAGGCGGGGTCCTGTCACCTCTCCTGTGGAATATGGTGGTGGACGATCTGATCAAGAGATTCGAAAGGAAGGCCCCAAAGATAACGGCCTATGCTGACGACATAAGCATAATTATCAGGGAAGTCTGTCAATCGACCTTCAGATCGACTCAGGGAGATATGTGAGTGGGCGAAGAAGGTAGGACTCAGTATCAACGCGGACAAGACGGACATCATTCTCTTCATTAAGAGATACAAGGTGCCGCTATGGGTCCCTCAAGAAAATTAACACAACCAGGCTTACCCCGAAAACACAAGTAAAATACATCGGCATTGTACTAGACAGCAAGGTGGCATGGAAGCTTAATGTAGTAGAGAGGGTAAAGAAAGCCACCATAGCGCTATATGCATCCAAGAAGATGCTACTTCTGTATGGAGTTTTAGTGTGGTGGCAAGCCATGGAAAAGAAAACATATTACAAGGTTATGGAAAGAACTCAGCGGCAGGCACTGCTCTGCATAACAGGGGCGCTGAGATCAACCCCCACAAGAGCACTCGACTGGAGGAAAGGCAGCACAACGCCTGGTTACATCAGGCAATATGTACCTCCAAGAATTCGGGCATAGTTCAATTGGTCGTGACATGAGCAGTATATCTGACTACATGATTACCAGAACTTCCAACTTGAGGTTGTCGTATAAGCTACCCAGCCAATGTAGCATATTCCAGGCGGAAGTATTCGCCATAGGGAAAGCGGCAGAGCTTGCGCAGAGCATAGCCTGCCCATATGATGCGGTTAACTTGTTTGTGTGCGATAAGATCCATGTAATCCAGTCAGTACCAAAAATGTACAGGCAAGCAGGGAGGCACAAGATATCCTTAGCACGACCATGTCAGTGCGGATCTACTGGGTTCCCAGCCACCAGGGCATCGATGGTAACGAGACGGCAGACGAATTTGCACAGGCAGGCGTCGGACTGCCGAATCAAAGAACAGAAAACGTTCCTGTCTCCCTAAGAACGCTCCATAGCGAACTAGAGAGGCGGGCCGACCTACGAGCTGCAAGCAGATGGAAGAAAACTTCCACAACCTGCAAAACAGCAAAAGTAATGTACAAAGAGCGCAACGAAAAGCTTAGTCACTACGTACTGCATCTGCCGAGGAAAGACTGCAGACTGTTAGTGGGAATTCTCACAGGTCACTGCCTTACTGCGCACATGCAGTCAAGCTGGGCATTACCGACAACGCCAAATGCCGGAAATGTGATGAATCTGAGGCAACAGAAACCTTGGAGCATCTCATTTGCAAATGTCCGGTGCTAACAAGGGCAAGAATGAAGTACCTGGGCGCTCCGGTTCTGGCATCGCTAGAAGATGCCTCCAAGAAGAAGCCAGGCGAACTACTTGCCCCCGTGAGGGCCATATGGTTTAACCTAACTTCTTGGACTTTGATGCACTACGATCAATACACTCAAGTGGCCGTATGACACCAAGGACATGCTTGTTCGTGTTAGGTGTTAGTAGGTGCGAAAGATGAAAGTATAGAAAAGGAGTTCGGGGAAGTACTACTGGCGTGCTGCCAGATTGTTTGCTTGCATGCGTACTAAGTCGGTTAGTATTAATGTTTTTAGTTTAGGAAGGCTATCTACGTTTGAAATTATGTACAAATCGTTATAATTTGCACATAGGACTCTAAAGGGTTCATGCATTTGAAAGGACGTTCTACAATGGCGCAGCACTAAGGGAATATAGGAGCTAGTATTTCTACTCGGTACGTGAAAGTTAAGCTGACCCAACAAGGCAGCACTTTCCACATCACCGTGGACAAGGTTATAAATAAAGGTAATGCCCAGCATGGTTCTACGGTTAGATAAAGATGGTAAATTATTAAGGGGGAGTCTACTAGTATAGGAGGGTAACCTCTGGTTTGCATCCCAGTTTAAGCCGCGTAAAGCGAAAACTAAAAAGTTCTTTTGAACCGACTCGATGCGTTTACTGTGGACCCCATACTGAGGACTCCAAACGCAAGATCCATATTCTAAGATAGGACGATCTAAAAAAATATATAGAGATTTTGTAACGTACGGGTCATTGAATTCTTTCGACCAACGTTTAATAAATCCAAGCACACCTCTGGCTTTATTCGCCATGCATGAAATATGATCAATAAAGTCAAGTTTTGGATCCAGACGGACACCTAAATCGTCAACTAAAGCAATTCTTTCCAAAGAGCAGCAGTTCAGCGTGTAAGTTGCAAGCTTGGGAGCGACACTAGAGAATGTCATAAGCTTGCATTTAGAACCGTTTAAGTTTAATAGGTTTGCACTGCACCATGTTTGAAAATTGTTAAGATCTGTTTGTATAGATTACATCTGTCTGAAGGTTTTTATTGAAGCCCCTTATTATGAAGGAAGTGAGCTCCAGAAAATTAGTAGTCGTTGATCTTCGCTTTATAAATCCATGTTGGCATGGAGAAATAATTGATCTACACAGGTGCTGCAAGTGAGGAGTAACGATTTTTTCGAAAAGCTTTGCGATGGCCGACAACTTAGAGATACCTCTATAGTTATTGGCATCTGATTTGCCACCATTTTTGTGGAGAGGAATAACAAATGATTCCTTCCAAATAAGGGGAAAGTGGGAGGTCTCTAAGGACAAGGTAAACAATATTAGAAGAGGATTGCACAGGCCGTCGGCACAATACCTAAGCACACAGCCAGGTATTCCGTCGGGACCAGGCGAATAAACGGGCTTTACACGGTGAAGATCTGAAAAGATAGAGCTTTCGTTCAAATTAATACTGAAAATAAGGTTTGACTTGGGCATGATGTAAGAATAACTCCGATTTGCGTCGGTGGAATTAGAGTAAGTGGTTTGAAAAAACTGCGCAAATAGATCGGTAATTGCCTGATCATTTTTTATGGTAGTATTTTCAAAGGAAAGCGAGGAAGGATGGGTAATTGGCTTACGTTTGGTGTTAACAAAATTATAAAAGTGTTTTGGGTCCTCAGAGAACTGGGCCTTACAACAAGTCAAATAATTTTTGTAACACTGCGCGTTCTGCACTGGCAACATTTATTTTATGACAGTACCCGAGAAAGCGAAAAAAACAGAACATTTTTCTTCTTCTTCTTCTAATTACTGCAAAGGTATTCAAACTTCGGCATGTCGAAGTTAGTTTCCTTTCTTGTTTGTTCTGGTTTCAGATAACTAGGAGGGTTGAAATCATGGACATGGTCACTTTTTTAGTTTTTAATTTTGTTCTGTACTCTACTAAAATTAGCAAATAAAAAAATGGATAGTAAAAATATTAATTGCCTTTTTTTACGACACTTTAAAAAGTACCTCAAATTCATGCTTCTAGACCAGGGGGTATCCCTTATCTGTATAACCGCTGTTTTCAGCTGTAGACTGATTGTTAGCTATTTTTAGCTGTTTGTAGGGTGTTTGTTCACTTTTTGTTAGCTTTTTTTATATTAATTTATTTATTTACACCTAACAATTAACAATTAACATACAAAACTAATGAAAGCAATACAGTGGAGTGGCGAGGCAAGGGCGCGCGTCGAGCGGTACGGCCGCAACGCAATGCTTCGCACAATGGGAGGCCGCTCAGCTCGCACTCTCCTTGACGTGCCTCGCATCTTCGGCTTTTTCAGATCCGCACTCCGGGCAGCCGTCCTTTTCTTCGTAGCCGAACCTTTTGAGGTAGTTACCGAAGAATCCGTGCCCGCTCAGCAATTGGGTCAGGTAAAAGTCCTTCTGCCCATGCTTCGGCTCCATCCAGGCCTCAATGCTGGGGATCACCCTATGGGTCCAACGGCCTTTGGACGAGGCATCCCATTTCACTTGACAGCTTCCATAGCTCCTCTTTCTGCCGGCGTTCTTGAGTTCTGCCTTGGAGACACCCTCTGGTCCAGGGTGCCCGTGAAGCGCGTTGCGTAGCTCCACCTCCTCCAGCACCAGATCCTTCAGCGGCACAAGTCCAGCAATGACCAGCGCGGCGTCGTCCGAGATCGTTCGGAATGCGCAGGCCACTCGGATAGCGCATAGCTCGACTCGAACCCGCGCATGTATTACTTAGTCCCAGCCGCCTCAGCCCACACCGGTGCCGCATACAGCAGCTGGAAGGTGACGACGCTTGCCAGCAGCCTCCTGGTGATTTGCTTGGGCCCTCTGGTGTTCACCAGTAGACGGGAGAGAGCTCCCACGGTTCCGCTAGCCTTCTTCTGGGCGTACTCTAGGTGCTCCTTGAACGAGAGCCGAGTATCAAGGAGGACGCCTAGGTACTCAATAGCCTTAATCACTGCTCCAGCGACGTTAACTTCGGCCGTTTCCACCAGTTTCCGGCTGGGGATGAGGACAGCCTCCGTCTTCTGTGCGGCTAGCTCAAGGCCAGCGCTAGAGAGCCAGGCCTTGATCGCCGAGTTCGCCCTCTCTTCCGCTGCAGTGCGCTCCTTTGCAACTACGACCACTGCTATGTCGTCTGCGAAGCCCACGACGGTGGTGTCGCTGGGCATTGGGAGCCGTAGAACACCGTCGTACATGGTATTCCAGAGTAGGGGCCCCAGCACGGAGCCCTGCGGGTCTCCGGGGGAGACTTCGTATACCCTGGAAACCATGTCCGTGTCCACGGTGAGCACCCTATCGCTGAAATAGCTCCTCACTATCTGCAGCAAGAACCCTGGGATATTCAACGCAGCGAGGCACGCCAGCGTTCGGCTCCAGTCAGCGGTATTAAAGACGTTCCTAATGTCTAGAGTTACCACTAGGCAATAGCTTGTGGAACCGCCTTTCCACCTCATACCTGCGATCGCCGTCTCTGCAATCGCCTTCACCGTCTCGATGACGTCCAACGTCGACCCTTCCTGAAGCCGAACTGGCTCGGGGAGAGACCTCCGGCCTCCTTAATGGTGGCATTTAGCCTTGCCACTATCAGCTTCTCGAACACCTTGCCGGTGGTGTCGGTAAGACAGATACCCCTGTAGGAAGATGGCTCCCCTGGCGGCTTCCCCGGCTTGGCGTATGCTCCTCCCCGTCCGGATGACCTCCTCCTCCGAAATCTCTCAGGCGTCGTTGGGGTGATGCTCCACGCTCGGCTGCAAGGTCACCGGAGCTCCTTCCGGAAATAGAGCCTGAACTATGCCATCAATGGCTTTGGGGTCTGATGGGGCTGTGCTGCCCGCTTTCAGACCCTTGACCACCATCCTGTAGGCACCTCCCCAAGGATCGATCGTGACTCAGACGCAGACCACGCAGTCGCCCAATGTGGGCAGACGCTACGTGGATTTACACTTGTTTTCCGCTATGGGAACCAAGATTTCCTTCACCCGGGATGCACCGGGTTACAGTCGGTCGATTCGTCCGGAATAGGGTCGACGCAGAGCCTCCCTCGATGGCCGAATATTTCCCTCCGACTTGATTTAAATGGGGGTTATACCGCCCCGCCTCGGTCGCCAGAGCCCCATTTTCCGGTGTTCCGCCATAGCGGTGGGGATGGCAGTCGGTCCGATCCATGACCTTTTCCACCATTAGGCCCCGCGAGAGCACCTCGATCCATACGAGAAGCTACGAAATTCCGACTCCTTGCCAAGGATCTCGAGCAGCAGCCCGGGAATGTATGTTACGTCTTCCGCAGTGATCGTTGGCTGAAGCTCGTAGCAAGCAGCTTCTGACAGCTCTCTCCACAGGTGCCGCTGGTGTGCGACACCGCTACACTGTTCAGCAGCTGATCGAGCGAAACAGCTGGCATGAATGTATGCTACGTTTTCCGCAGCGATCGTTGGCTGAAGCTCATAGCAAGCAGCTTCTGACAGCTCTCTCCACAGGTGGCGCTGGTGTGCGACACCGCAGCGTTGCCAGACTCGCGCAATGCGGTCGTTGCGCTACACTGCTCAGCAGCTGATCGAGCGAAACAGCTGGCATGACCAACACAATACGTGGGGGCGTCCACATTTGACCCGAAGAGAGAGTGCAAAGGCGGAACGGAGAGAAAGTTCTGAGGAAGAACAATCCCCTCTTACCCCTGGCCAACATCTGCCTCGCCGGATCAGTGGGGCTTGGGTGCCTCCTATAGGCCGCAAGAGCCGTGCCTCGTCAGGTGAGTCTAGAGACTACACTCGCGCTGCATCCTGACCACCGCTTTAACTTTTTAGACCTAGGGGCACTGCCGCAGCGTGAGTTTTCAACGGAGCGCCCGCGCAACGCGACCGTCCGCCGTGATTAACGAATCTTGTCTCCTCCTCCTTTGAGTGGGTGTGTAAGTGTGTGTGTGTGTTTGTCGCAGTATGGGTCATCCTCATGCTTGAACCTATGCAGGTACGCCTTGAAGCATCCATGTCCGGTGAAGATCTGCGTGGTGTGGTAGTCCAACTGTCCGTGTCGTCTCTGCAGCCAGGGAACCAACTCAGGGATGAGCTTGTGGGTCCTTCGCCCTGTGTTCGCGTTGTCCCATCGCTCTTGCCACCGAGCAATGGTGCTGCTTTGCTGGATTCTGCTGCCCGAGTTTCCTGTCCTGCGCTCCTCTGACAGCAGGTCTATTGGGACTGTTCCCGCTACCACCAATGCAGCTTCTTCGGACACCGTGCAGAAACAGCTAGAGATGCGTAAAGCGCAGCGTCTGTAGACTGTCTTGCACTGCCGGCTGTAGCTGGCAGTTCTCATGGCTTCGGCCCATATCGGCGCGGCATAAAGGATGGACGATGTCACTACTGACGCTATCAGCCTTCTGCTGTGTTGCTTCGGACCTCGCGTGTTGGCCATCATCCTCGCGATGGCTGCGGTAGCCTTGTTGCCTTGGCCGCGATGTACTCTAGGTGGCTTTTGAAGCTTAGTCTGTTGTCGATCATGATTCCCAGATATTTTATGGGCGGACTGGACTGGATTGTTATCGATCCAACCCGGAAGTTAGCTTTCTTTACCGCCATTCTGCTGCTTATGAGCACTGCTTCTGTTTTGTGTTCGGCAAGCGAGAGCCCATTGTCTGCCAGCCAGGACATTATCATGTCGATTGCTAAGCAAAATTTTGCAGAGACATCAGCCAGTTGCTTTTCTACGGTGACCAGTGCTATGTCGTCCGCAAACCCCACTACGGCGCAGCCATCAGGTAGGGGAAGCCGCAGTATCCCGTCATACATGACGTTCCATAGAATTGGCCCAAGAACAGAGCCCTTGGGCCCTCCTCCTGTCACATGGTGGACATGGTTACCGTCATGTGAATACAGCAGGACGCGGTCTTTAAAGTAGTCTGCTATAAGAAGGGTGAAGTACCCAGATATGCCGCAGCGCTGGAGTGCCTGAGAACTAGACTCCAATTCGCAGAGTTGAACGCGTTTTTGACATCTAGGGTGCAAAGCAGGCAGTATTGCTTGGTGCCTCCCTGCCATCTGTCGCCTTCGATCGCGATTCCTGCCATCAGCCGTGATGCTGATTCAATTTCTCTCTCCAGCTTATTACAGATGATCACACGACTGCGCTCCTAGGTCGGTTTGGCGGGAGGTGGGCGTGGGACCCGCGTGCAAAATTAAAAGAAAAAACAATGCAAAGGGGGCGATAAGAGGACGGGCTGTCGTTCATCTTGCCTGGCTTCGGGATGAGGACTAATCTTTGCTGCTTCCAGATTTTTGGAAAGATCCGCTCAGCGATGCACTTGTTGAATAGCAGTGCGAATAGGCGGTAGGCCTTCATTATGGCGTGCAGTGCGGCGTTGGGAATGCTATCGGGTCCCGGGGCCTTGGCTGCCTTGCTGCTGGACAGCGCGCAAAGGATTTTGTCCTCCCTGATGGGGATCGATTCGCTCGCAGCTATGCTGGAAAGCATTAGGGGTGGCTGCGCAGGGAATAGAGTGGAGATTATTCCTCCAAGTTAGTCCTGAGCGGTTGGGGTCGGCGGCCTGTAGAGCTTGCCCATGATCAGCTTGTAGGCCGAGCCAAATGGTTCCCGGCCTGCTGCGTCACACAGCTCCTGGAAGCACCTGCGCTTACTTGCTTTTATGGCAGCCTTGAGCGTCTTTTTCTTCCCCTTATAGCGAGCCTCGAACAGCGCTTGCGTTGGACGTCCTCGGCTTTTTTGGCATCTTCGCCTTGCAGAGAGGCATTCACTCCTGGCTGCTGCTATCTCCTAGTTCCACCAGGGGACTGGCCGCCTGCCATTTCCTCTGGCAGAGGTCACCGTAGCGGCATCGCAAGCATCCTTCATTCTGGCAGCTAGGCCAACTGCGCAGGTGTTAGCATCACCAGTAATGGCTTTGGTGTCCATACTGGCTAGCAGTACTTCGACGTTAAGGTTGTTTACCCTATACGCGTGCTGTCGGTTGGATAAGCTCTGGTGACTGTGCATCCTCTGGAGGATTACTGCTGCGAAGGTCAGGTCGATGACAGACTCCCTGCCTGCCTTGCTGTAGGTGCATTTGTTGCCATCATTGAGGAGACAGACATCAAGGGTGGCCAGTGCATCCAGTAGGATGGTTCCCCGCTGGGTAGTCCTAGAGCTTCCCCAGGCAGTGGACCAAGCGTTGAAGTCCCCCGCTATTAATACCGGAGATCGTCCGCGGGCGTCTCGGTCGATTTCCTGCACTATGTCCCTGTAGACGTCTATATGCAGGCTCGGAGCTAGGTAGCAGCTATATATGGTGGCTGTATTAACCTTGACCCTGGCGTATCCAGGTCTCAATGCCCTCTGCGATAGGTGACAGGGGTTTTTCCCCGCAGCTCCAGATGGCTGCGCCGCCATCCGCGCTATGCTGCCATACTCCCTCTGCAGGAACCTCCTCGGAGATCGTCTGTGCCAACAACTCTTGTGCAGCTCTGCAGTAGTTTAGGTTAAGCTGGAGAACCTTAACCATTCTGCATGCTTTGGATGGCCTTCCGGTACTCGGGGCAGCTCCTGCTCAGTGTCGCATGCTCTGCTTCCCTCGCTGTCTTGCCACCTCTAGTGCATAGGACGCACCAGGCCTTGCCACTGCACGTATTGTGCTTGTGACCGGTGCATCCACACTTGAAGCATGACTCCTGCGTGGCTTTAGCCGTTGCATCGGAGGCGCGGCATCTTGCCGAGGTGTGCCCGAAGCCCATGCATTTGTAGCAGCGTCTCGGCTCCGTCTTCTCCTTTCCGCATCCNGATGCGGCAGACGACCCATCCGATCCGGACTTTGCCCTTGTCGAGCAGGCTCCGCGCATGTTCTGGCCTCAGTTTGACCGTCGCGATTTGAGTTCCTCCGAACCCTTTCCGCATGCTGGGTGCAGCGTCGCTAGGGATGTCGCTGTCCTCTCCCGCAAAAAAGGCCATTGTGACCTCCCCACTGGTCAGTTTGTCCAGGTCTCGGATCTCGATCTCGACCGTCTTCTGCATGACCGCAACCTCCGCCTTGCCAGAGATGGCAGTCTTTATTGCTGCTTGAAGCTGCTGCGTGGATGGGTCGAGGGGATTCTGCTGGCTTGCACAGGCTGTGGAGCCATTTATGTGGCCGCGAGTAGAGCTGGAGCATCTGCTTCGACCCTCTGCTTTTTATTTTTCCCATCTTGCTTTCCTTCCGGACTCGCTGCATCACGGCATCTTTTCGGAGTGGCCGTATCCTGGCGGTGCTGGCGCTAAGGCGCGGCGGTGAGGTCCTGGTGGTGCTGGCGCTAAGGCGCGGCGGTGAGGTTATGGCGGCGTGGGGATGCGGCGACGAAGTCCTGGCGGCGGACGCAGGGCTAGCGACACAGGAGCGGCGGCGCTGAGGCGCGGTCTTGGCGGCTGTGGGCCCTGGTGGCGGCGCAGCTTTGTCGGCGGTGCTAGCGATAAGGCGCGGTGGCGGCGTATTGGCGGCGTGGGGATGCGGCGCCGAAGTCCTGGCGGCGGACGCAGGGCTAGCGGCACGGGGCGGCGGCGTTGAGGCGCGGCCCTGGCGGCTGTGGGCCGTGGTGGCGATGGTGGCGCTGCCAGCCAGTGGTACCGGGGCCATTGGGTACGGGTCTACCTCCGGGTGGGGTGCAGGAAAACCCGGACCTGCCCGTCGGGGTTTATCTGCACCCGGAATCGTTGGCCCTGCTCCTCCTCCGTGTAGTGGAGGGCTCGGCGGCGACAACCCGGTACCCGCTCTTGTATGCGGTGAGCAGTGCGTCGGGTAGCGTCTCGTTGGGGGTGACCCACTCCCGGGGTGCGGGCACCCACGGTTGGTGGCGTGGGCGTTGGGGCGGATGCTCCCACTCCTCGGCGGGGTCCTCGCTGTCAACCCAGGGAGGGCTGCGACAGCGTCTTCGGCCGTGTGGGGACGGCGTTGTGGCGAGGCCGGCGTGCGCTGATTCTAGCTCCTCGCATAGCTGTTTGGCGCGGTGGCGAGCGGCGGCTGCGGCGTGTTTGGTGGCGGTGGGGAAGGAGGAGCAGCCGATGGGGTGTTCGGCCCGATGACGTGCGGCCGCTGCGGCGACTTCGTTGGCGGTTGGGAGCGGCGGCTCTGTCTGGCTGCTGAGGCACCGCACCCCGGGGGTGCTATCCTCGGCGGGGCCGGCGTATGGGCCCGGCCCGAAGATTTCGGCGTATGAGGGTGGTGGCGACTCTTCCCCCGTGGCTACGGCTCTATGCTCGGCGGTGCCGGCGTATGGGTCCGGCGCGATGATTTCGGCCGCCTTGAGCCTGCTCCGGCTCCTGCGGTTCGGCGTAGATCCGGCGGGTCCGAAAGAGGCTCAGCGCATCATTGCCGTGATGCGGTCGTCGACTGGTCTCCTGTTGAAGGACCTCGAGGAGTTCCTCAACAACCGCTCCCATCCAGGAGAAGTCCTCGGGCGATGGTTGGTCCAGGTCGCGGGCGATCAGCGGAGGCTGTAGGCGAGGAAAAGCCTCCAGCTCGGTTCTTATTGCCTCTCGCGTCAGGGGTCGGTCCTCCGGCCAGCGGCTAATGGCGCGTCTAATGGCGCGTCTAATGGCGCGTCTAATGGCACGTCTTATGGCGCGTATAATGGCGCGTCTAATGGCGCGGTTATGGCGCGGCTGATGCCGGGTCTCTCTCTCTCTTCTTGCATTCTGATAGGAAATGGAAAGTGGATTTGTTAGTTTTTTGGGGCGGAAGACGTAGAGGGCGCAGTGCTCTGGTCGGGCATGAGAAGACTTATTCCTACAGGCCGCCGTTTCTTTTTCTTAGCTTTGAACTCTTTGACGACAACCTATTCAGGCCAGAATTTGGTCTAAAATATTGTGTCAAAGAGTTCGTTTGGGACTTTTATTTTGAAAGACAAAATGTCCCTGGCATAAGAAAATTTTAATTTTTCCACCTTTATTTTCTTAATATCGGCTCCAGGATAAAGGCAATTACATCTTCCGATGCCTGAGAAGGGGAGAGCCGCGAAACAAAAATCAGTTTCGTAGGTGGGACAGCTATAAGGGCTTTTGGCGATACAGACTGAATGTCTGCATTGCCAATATCGGGCGGTAGTCCGGGCCTGACACCCTGCGCAGGTGAATTAACGGGGCTCTGAGGGGACAATATTTGAGACCCCCCAGGGAACACTAGGGAAATCACCGGTGGCACGGTCCCTCCCGCGGCACATTCGTTTACCAAATCTTTAATGCCACTCGACGTCAGCCAATTTTTAAGATATTTGCATAACATATGAGATTTGGCCATTTTGTATTTTTCTGGAATTTCGGTTTAAATTTTATCAAAATCGGACTACTATATCATATAGGTGGCATAGGACCGATCGGACAATTTTGGGGAAAAACCTAACCTAGCCAATTTTCCACATATTTTCATAAAATTTGAGATATGACCATTTTTTATTATTCTGGAATTGCGGTTATAATTTTGTTGCTCGCAACATTTACTTCGTTCGCAACATTTTTCGCTATCAACATTCTTCGCTGGCAACATTTTTATTTCGCAACATTTATTTTATGTCAGTATCCGAGAAAGCGAAAAAGTCAGAACATATTTCTTCTTCTTCTTCTGCTTACTGCAAGGGTATTTAAATTTCAGCATGCCGAAGTTAGCTTCCTTTCTTGTTTTAGCTAAAAGAAATACTATCTAGTAATGTTGGAAGATGAAAACGCATATTTTCGACTAATAATGTAAAAATGTAAAAATAAATAATAAATATTAAACGTTAAATTTTGACCTTTTTTTATTTTGGGATTGATAACTTGAGAAATTTTCTTTTTAGCAATTTTCTTTCAGATAATTTTTTATTTTTTTAAGTGTGTTGATAGTGATTATCCTCCCCTAATATTACTGTTGACATTATAAATAATAAAAAAAATATTAAACATAAAATTTAAAACTTTTTTATTTTGGGATTGGTAACTTGGGAAAGTGTCTTTTCAGCAATTTTCTTTTAGATTATTATTAATTTTTTTCAAATGTGTTGATCGTGAATATCATCCCCTAATATTAACGTTGACCTTTTAGCATGCTGACATATTTAGCTGTAGAACTACTTTTGAATGTGTTGATCTGTTGACCTACTTTCAAGTGTGTTGATCGTGGATATCCACCCCTAATATTAATGTTGACCTGTTGACCTACTTTTGAATGTGTTGACCTACTTTCAAGTGTGTTGATATATAATATTAATGTCGACCTTTTGACCTTTTTTCAAGTATTTGTCTAACATAACTTGGGGAGGTTGTAACTCTATTCTATTAAATATATATACAAGCGTATGAAATACAAGATGGATTTTTATTTTTCAAAATGTAGTTTTTTTAATAAATAAATATATCGTACCATCCATTTTAAGGCTTCTTGTTCTCTCTTCTCAAAATGAATGCATCTAAAGGTGTCAGGTCCAACTTTGCAATCGTCGTAAGCCCAGGCGCAGTATGATAGGTGTTGTTCATACTTGGATTTAATTACCAGACTAGCTTTCTCGTCTTTGAAAAATGTTTCAAATGTTTTAAATTTCGTTACGTTCTCCTTAAAAATCTTATTTCCATACTCCTTTAAAAATTCCTTTATACACATTTCTTCTATGAAATCGAAAATGTGAAACCTGTTTCCATATGTTGTTTTTATAATCTTCTTTACACCAACTTTCATGGACATGTTCCGTGACTCCACAAGCATTTGTGAATCCTTTTTTTGAAATCACATTTTCAAATTCATTAATTAATAATCGTATTTTATTTATTAAAGAAGAGGAATAAGATGAATCACTCATTTTGTAAACTTGCACTCTCAACTCTCAAAAGGTAAGTGAATGCTATAAACTAGATACATAAACTTTCGGCTACATAAAAATTTAAAATTTTAAAAGCATTGTTGAGCTCGCAGACACCCTCCTGCACATGCAGTGAACAATACGGAACCTGATTTCCAACTCTCATTTTTAGAGTAGGACATCCGATTTCCTCAACGTTTAATAAATCTCGCGTTCTTAAAAATTTGTTAAGGAAAAGACTTTTTTCATGACCTTTATAAATTATTTGCTTCTTCCTTATTATATCTCTTGCATACATTCGTGCTTTTTTGAAATAATTAATGCCATAGTATAAATTTTATGATGTTGTTTTCTTAGCCAAGAATCCATTTTGCTCGATTTTTTATTCAATTCAATAAAATCATAAGAGAAGTGTATGCAAATTCAGTTGTATATCTTTTTTGAATACCGTACCAATTTCTTTTAGAATATATTTATTGTTCTTTTCAATAAATCCTTGAATATCAATTGCCGCGATATCTTCCGTCATTGTTGATTATTAGACAATCCGGTGAACTATTCCATTCAACGGGTTATATTCAATTAAACGATCATGAATCGGTAAACAATATACATGAATAGTTTAAGGGGGCTTGCAAAAGTTCAATAGAAATCCTAAAATCAATGGATCCCAATTTAACCGTTTCATTTTGATATGATGAGACAATTATAATTAATGGGGCTTTAAGCTTAAAGTCTACTGGAGTTAGCAATGGGGCATAATTTCGTTTATAGTAGCTAGATTAAAATTTGGAATTCAAGTCATTTATGTGAGCGAATCGATCTTTCTCATAGTATTAATTTTAATCATCATACGGATATGTTTCAGATTTAAGTACAGTTTTTAATTTCTCAAACTATTTGTGATAAATTAATGATTTTCTTCAAATGCGATTAATGCAAATCGAGGGCGTTCACGGTTAGCAGCCAGTTTTACATTACAAACATGATTGGTTCCATTACCTAGTTTTGGGTTGATATACGTATTGCAATTGGTAGATTGCCTCCGCTGTTTATGATTGTCACTTGAGGAATTTCCATGTTCTATTAGTTATATCGAGTTGAAGCTTTACATTTGATAAATTATATCAATTATATGATCAAATACATCATTCAAGTTTTTAGTTATTAAAAGCACTAGTTCGTGTTTGCAGTTCAATACTACTTCTTTTAAATCTTCAGCAAATCCCAATAGATTTCTAAAGGGTACTAAAAAGTTGAAGTGAGCTGAAACGTTGAAGTTGGGTCCTCTACTCCACTCAAAATTTTAAAGCCTCTTACGTTCATGTTGGTTTAAAGATACAACGTTATTTATTTTAGAAGTAACGCCAGTAAATCTTGATTTATCTATTTTAATACCATTTATTTTATATCGTATTTCATCTAAAAAGTAGGCCATACAGTTATTTCGCATTACCCCAATTACATTTTGGGTTTCTAGCCTGCCACCATCCCCAATGTTACTAATAACTCCTTGAAAATTAAGAGAGCTCTCACTAGGAAGTACATATAAATCTTGATTCTAAATTGTTATTCTAATCTCATCATTCGGCTTTAATGATTGTTGATATGCCGAATAACTGTGATAAGAGAAAAGTTTTTCTCGTACTGACAATACCTCATTTAACCCCATAATTTGTATTTAAGCTCATACTTTAAAACCCAATGATTTTAAAACTAATTGATTTTTTTATGTAAGTGTATTCCTTCTTGGTTCTGAACCTCTTCCTATAACTTTTCGATTGAAAGTGCGTTAAATATGTAAAATATCGTATAGTTTTCACCGTGTAAATTTATCAAATCACCGTTCTGATCAGTTATGTGTATAGAGAGAGTACTTATTTCTCTAGTGTTCAGTGGTTAATAAATAAGGTTGTGAGGTGTGTGAAATTCATTTTATAGCCCGGTGGAACATTAATCCCGAATTTATACAATGTATGATCCTGTCTATTATTAATATTCGAATCACCCACAATAATACACATTAGACGTATTGTGTTTATTTTTAAAAGTTGACTGGTTTTCATCGGGTCAGGATTGAGTACCTTTTCATTGAAACCAAAAAAAATTTCAATCGAGTTTTTCCTATTTAAGTCTAAAGGCTCCTTGGTGGTTGAAGTATGAACTTAAAGTGTGTTATTACTACTCCAGTTAAAATGTTTTTTCGAGTTCATATTATTATTATTATTACAAAGGCCTTGTTGCACTGCGACCAGAAGTTAGATCTTTTGTACCGGCCTGTAGGATTAGGGTAGAGCTTCTATACCGAGGCTTCTAATAAAAGAGAGCACTTTGGTAGGGTCTATTTGTTCCCAAATCCTGTAGGGGGGAATGAGTTCACCTCCTAGATGTTGAAGACGACGTCGGATTAGCGAGGGGCATTCACATAGAATATGTTCTGATGTTTCTTGCTCCATCTCACAGAATCTGCAGGTGTCGGTTTCTGAAAGTTTTAATTTCTTAA
>VNJU01007819.1:0-96638 GCA_008042675.1 Drosophila seguyi | reverse complement strand
TTCTGCTTTTTCGTGTCTTTCTGTTACTGCCTCTTAAACATTGCCAACTCGAATTATCCCACTTCTGAACTGTAAAGGGATGGCTTTTCCGAGTGGTGGAGTAATGTTTTATTGGTATGAATAAGAGGATAACATCAAGAACTTAAATTAATTCTGCTACTACAAAAACTTGGCGTGCTCTCTCCTCGCTCGTGCCTTTCGAACTCTTCTCCTCTTCTTATCTCTCTATCGGTATCGATAGGATACCGGGTAATTATCGCTTATATGATATTGGTTCCTGCTTAAATATTCCTGGACAAGAACCCGCTCGTTACACTACTATATAAGTCAGAACGGCCGGATCGCACGACTATATCATAGGAACGATCGGTAAATTGTAATGAAAAAATTACGTTGCCAATTTTTAAGATATTTGCATAAAATTTTATACATGGCCATTTTGTATTATTCCAGAATAGTTTTAATATAATTTTGCAATTATAAAAATATGCATATACTGCTATACAACAAACACTCACGGTATGATGGAATTTGTTAACAAAAAGTGACTACGTCTGTATATGTATAATTTTTATTATTTTAGATATTTTATACGACTATAAAATGTTTTGAATCTTATTAAAATCAAAATGCGACATCACGATAGTTCTTGTCTCCTATTAATTTTCCTCTCGACCAAAAAGTTTGGTTCCTAATGTTCCAATTCAAATTGCAAGGGTATAAGAATTTTGGCTTGCCGAACTTAGCTTCGTTTATTTGTATATATATGATATAATAAATATATTAAATATATACTTTAGTTCCCACAATTATTTTGACAAAACCGTGTTATGAACAATGGTTGTAGCTCTGTTAAGAATCGTCAAATATCGGTGTTAAAATTATGTGGAACACAAACAACATGCATGCAGCATTTTATGTTGTTTACCGTACTGATAGAAATGTATATAGATAACGACTTTTTAAAAATCGATTTGTATTATTAAAATATAGAGGATCTAAGGAATATGTCATATAAGGGGTTTTGTAAAATTTTTATTCATTCATGGGTAAATGAAGCCCGAAAGATAGCCGCTTCCATACGTTTCAACCATTTTTCCTATCTCTAAACGCGTTTTCCCGAAAATCGAATTTTTTAAACTTTTTGGTATCACTTCTACCAGTAATCTTATCGAATTAAACCAATTTTCCCCACTTCTTTATCAAACAATTCTCTATGCTTATCCGAGTACTATTTGTGTTTTTTTGTTTTTTTAATTTTTCGTTTAATTTTTACTCTTTCCAACAGGTGAAAAACATGGTTGAAAATTTAACTTAAAAAAAAAAATTTTATTAAAAACAATTTTTAATTTAAAAAAATCGTACTCGGAGAAGCATAGCCAACGTATACCTGAACACAAGTAAAATTAATTTTTCTTATTTTGTACATATATAAATAAACCCTTGAGCCAATTTTCCTACGTATTTGTAAAGAAAATCATTCTTTAAATGAGGACCGTTTCGAGGGCCATAATTTATTTTAATAAGCTGTACCCAAGCATGCGATTGGACAAGCTCAACAAGATGTAATCAAGAAAGCACTTTTAAATATTTTTCCGCGATTAGTGTTAGTTATGCTATATTTAAGTTGTCAGTTGTTTTTTTTTGTTTTATTTTCCTAAAGTTTGATATCTTAAGAATGTCTGGTTTCAAGTCAAATTTTGAAAAAATTACGAAGTTATAGCCAAAAATGCACGTTTTCGTTCAAGGACCGCCATATATTGTCAAATTTAAAAAACGCGTTTTTCTCGAAACTATGGATTCCAAGTCGGTCCCAGAAATATCTCAAAAACCATTGAACCGATTCACTTAAAATTTTCTTTGGATACTCTATACATAAATATCTAGTCTTTATTGTAGAATTTTTTTTTTAGATTTTTAGTTTTTTTTGTGGGAAAATAAGGAGTTTTTTTTTATGAAAATTGCAACTTTAAGTTCAAACGTTCGGCATTTTGTCAAAAATGGATATTTCCAAAATCGGCTATGATAAAGACTAGCTTAAAGTATTTTTTTTGACAATTTTTTTGGTTTTTTAATTTTGGATGATTTTTGAGGTATTTTTTTTTGTTGACCTTATTAAAAAATTAATTACTCCGTTAATTTTAAAAATTTTTAAGTAATAAATAATTTAAAAAAAACCTAAAAGTGTATTCTTTTACCTAAAAAAACCCCGATTCAAAAAAATCAAATAGACTCTTAAAAAATTCCAATAGAGGCTTTTTTTGGCCCTCTAGGTGTATATGCTCCCTTAAAGACTTCAAAAAATGGCCTTTTCATTCCAGACAACTTGTAATAATATAATTAGTTGCAGATACAACTGTCCAGCGCTACAATGTCATCGTATCAGTTGAGTCATAAGCGAGAACGGTTCGAAGCAACAATTGGTTCCAGATAACACAGCAAACAATTAGTTATCCTTTTCAAAACAAAATGACGGTGAGTCGATATCACAGCATCATACTATTCCTAACAACAACTTTTTTCTGCTTTTAGCACTACGCAAGACATGATGACTACTTTATGAATAAACAAAACGGAGCCTTAACCTTAGACACCGGTCATAGATCTTATGGGGAACCAAATAGTAGCAGTAGCATATATTACAGTAATACCACACTCCAACCACAACTAGAACAAGCATATAGTGATACCAAACCCACAACGGCTGACACAAATCACAGCTATGAATATTATGAGTGTTATGGAACGAAAACGGAAGATTACCAGCAGGAAATGGATAACAATTGGTTTCAGAACAAAGCACCCAATGAATACTGTTATGGTGAGGGGGGGTTTGAGTACGCAGCAGCACCAAATGTTAAGGGTGCTTCAACAAAACTATTGCCAATGTTGCCAGTTAATGAAAACATCAATGGATGTGGATCTGATATAGAGATTGGAGTGCAAGGTATGTGTGCTGAAGCCATGCGGGCAGATGACAGTTGTCAAGTGTTGCCATCATCAGGTGTTGACTATGAATACCAATTTATCTCTGCAAATAATTTTAACGGCTATTATGCGACTTACTCCTCCAATTTCAATCAATCATTATTAGGATTCGGTGCAGAGGATTTGTCGGAATGTACCAACTCTGGTCAAAATACCAGCGCACCATACGGCGCCCCCCGGCCGTACACTTCAATGTTGCCATTAGATTACAGTGCGTACCATGAGTGTAACTACCAGGCTGACAATCTATCAACATATAGCGACACACCGCCGATAAGTAATGCCCAACTGAAGCTGCAGAATCAGAGAAAAATCTCATTGATGATGGCAATGACAACGGCTTCTGTAATAGCATCTGGTGAGACCAGAGTGCCTGTTCAATCGATGCATTCAAAGAAACTGATGCCAGCAGATTACGGTAATGATGGATTTTTGGCGAAAGAATGCAGTGACACTGGCGGCACTCTAGTTGCTTTAAGTGCTATGACAACGACGAAGGCGACCCCGACGATTCCACCAAAAACTAGAAAATTGCCGAAACTTCTACCAACAACACCGCATAACAAATCATCGTTTCATACTTCAATTATCACAACTGTTACCGATGCAACACTTCCTTCCTCACCATTATTATATTGTACGGCAGGGAAGACTCATCGGCCCAAGCAACTGCCAAAGTTGCCAACAACAACATTTTTAGCTCAGACTAAGAATTCTAATTATCCAACGTCTTCATCACCTTCACTTGCACTATCATTGAATCCATTGAGCGAAAGTACATCTCCACTAGTTACGCCAAAAGGATCTGAATCGAACGCGTTTAACGAAGATAATCAACCACATTTATTCCCCGATCGAAAGCTTCCATTAAATCGTATTAACCAGGATCTAGCAATTGAAGAAAGTGAAAAACTCAATTCATCAGATATAGATGTTGACAGCAAAGTTTATTTAGAAATTAAAACGCCATCCCAGTCTCCTTCGGAAGAGCCCTCAAATTTAAAACCGGAATCAGAAGCCTTATTTAACATATCTGATTATCTACAGCCTTATACATATTTCGATTCAAATAAAAAAAATCTTATTGCTACCGATTCGACTGCCAGCTCTTCGACTATTAAAGGAACGAGTGCAGATAATGAAGAGCTAATCAGTAGTGTAGGCGATAATTCGATATTAAAAGAGTTAACAACATGGAATTACCAAACATCAGAATTCAAACCAACGTCCACCATTGAAGCCGAGTCATCAAGGCTGTCATTTAGTAGTTCCCTCATTAATCCAGACTTTGATAATTCATCAATCAAAGGTACTCCTCATGATGTAGACACAACAAATTGTAATAGCTCTTACAACATGTTCACACCAGAAATGACGACAGAGCAGACAACTATTAACAATGAGATCCTGTTACCATCCTTAAGTAATCAGACGGAGACAGTGCTGCCATCTTTGAATAATCAAACGGAGAGTGCATTACCATCGATAAAAAATCAGACAGCAGTTGTGTTGACAAGTCGCGATGCCTCCCCTTCGCCATCAACGTTGACATTAACATCGCCAATTTCATCGATAATTGGACCTCCTGTTGTCTCTTATACCGATTATATGAAACAATTTGATTTACCAGATTTGCCACAGCCAATACTTGAACTGGAAACGTGTGGAAATGATATCGCGAATTCTTTTGCTTTTATAACTGATACCGATTGCAAAAGAACCGATGTTTGTACAAAAGCGTTAGATGAAAATATTGAGATAGTGCCAGTGCCTTCGTATCTAACCGAATTTTCTTCATATGAATTGCCCAGTTTTCCAACAACCATCGATGATATCGCACCAATTGACACCACAGTATGTTCAGTAGACTCTACAACAAACGTCACCAGTTATGTTTTAACAACCGAAGATGCGTCAGCTAGCAATCTTCAATCTTCAGCATTCGATGACACCTTCTATGACACTTTTAATGTTGATATTAAAGAACTGACTGCCTCTGTTGGGAATATTCAAACAGAAACAGATGTTCTTACGGCAAATATGGATAATAACAGTTTATCATCGGTAGATCATAATTTAAGTAAGGGAAACATTGACCTAAATCAGAACCTCAACAGCTCAGGACTTGGTGGTTATTACAAACCTTCCTCCCAGACACAACAACCAGCCAAAGGAATGGCCTCTACGGCAACAAGTGTTCTCGGTGGCTTTTCTAAAGGCCTTAAAGGTGGGTTAGATGGCGTTTTCAGTGGTGTCAGTTCAGTTGAAGTAAACAACACCCAACAGCAGCACACCAATAATTCCAAAAAAGGTTTTGGTTTTAATTTGGCATCAAAACTAGTGCCTAGTGTTGGAGGATTGCTTTCCGGTTCTGGCTCTAAAGTACCTACAAAAGCTGAAACGGAATTAAATTATATTGCTGAACATGTTACTCATGTAGACACCAGTTCTTCTACTTCGAATCTTTATGAGAATAAAGAACAAGGAAGCTCATATGGAACGACGCCAGAGGCTTCTTTTTACAAAGATCAAAGATCATCATCAATTGTGCCAAACAAAATGCCAATCTGTGAAAATTATAATGAATACTATGATGAGGATATGAATTTAAATAATGAATTGATTATGAATATGGGAATGTCCGATCATCAAAGTGAATATATTTTAGGGGAAGAGCAACATCCTTCGTTAATCGAAGCATCGACCAGGGATAATGGATATTATATATCCCAGAAGGGTATTACGAATGAAACAAGTTTTGTTATGGAACCAGCTGTAATCCCTGAATCTACGCAAAAAAGAGGAGGTATTAAATCTGGTGGAATGTTCGGTTCAATTTTAACTAAGGCAGCTGCAGCTGTACAATCAGCAACGCAGGCTGTCAATCAGGGTGCATCTTCAGTTGCATCAGCTGTAACGCAAAAGCCGTCGACAACAAACACAACATTGCTTACTCCAGTTAACAATATCCAAGATCCAAGTCCTGAAGTCAAATTTGAAGATTTCGGTTACAATTATCTGCAAAACAATCAAGATACTACCCTCCCGAGCAGTCATTACTCAACCACTGGCGATGATTATGAGAATAGCAATGTGAAAATGCACGAATATAGTAATAATAGAACCTATAGTACAGAACTCAATGAACCAGTCTCAATGCCTTACCATGCCAATGCCAATGGTAATCAGAGCACAAAAATCCTACCAACGGTGCCGTTAGCGGGAACCACTGGCAAAAAACTGCCCACTATCAATGGTAAATCGGGACTCATGCTAATTAAACAAATGCCAACGGAGATCTATGACGATGAGTCCGAGGCTGATGATGAACTATTAGATCATGTTGCAGTTCAATCAATAAATTCGGAACCGAATTATCATATTGATAGTGTGCAGAATGATTACTATTTGGATCTTCAGCAGACGACACCGTCTTCGAATCAGAGTCAGAGCACGAACGGTTACTATGAGCATGTCAACAATGGTTATGACTATCGTGAGGACTACTTCAATGAAGAGGACGAGTACAAGTACCTAGAGCAAGAACAGCTACAACAGAATCAGCCAAAAAAGAAGAATAATCAAGCACAACAACAGCAGCAATCATCATTAGATTTCATTGACGAAGAACATCAACGGGACAATGACGACGATGACTTCATTTACGATAACGAAACCTACCATAGCGAAGAAGACAGCGGCAATTATCTAGACGAAAGCTCTAGTGGTAGCGTTGGTCTTATCCAAAATCGGCAACTATTAAAAATTGAAGTTCTCCAAGACTCCAATGTAGAGTCGCCCATGTCTAATTCTGTCGATATCCCTGCTGCCACAAGTATATCTCTTCACAAACAAGATAGTATTATTGTTGTTCATGATCATGATGATGAGCAAGTAAGCTTTATGAATGACCCAGATATTATAGAGCAAGACGAAGAATTAAATGACCAGTTGACCGATCTCACTGATCTAAATAAGATAATGTCGCAAAAGAAGAAACCTCTACTGCTGCGTGGAGAAACTGAAGAAGTTGTAAGCGGACACATGCAGATGATCAGGCAATCTGAAGTTACAGCGAAGCAACGATGGCACTGGGCTTATAATAAAATAATCATACAACTAAATGTGAGTACAAAATTATAGTCTATTTACTCTAAAGTCCTTTACCCATCCATATCGAAGCTAGCTCAATAACACAGAATGTGTGTTTATACTGTCATAACTTGCGGTATTCCGTTCGTTTTTGGCAGCCTGCTATTAGAAAGAAACTTTGTTTTAAAATACTTTTAAATTTATGGTTTGTTATTAATTTAAATAACAGGCTTCACGGTTTTCCAGAAGCACCCTATTGCGATTCTGGATAGATGCCAATCCACCCGTTCTACTGGCTTCGATCCGAATTTTCATTATTTTGTATCTCCCTGTATATGTGGGGATTGTTCAGAGCTCTTTTCTGACCCGCATTTGGCAAATAAAGAATATCCCCTTATAGTTCCGTATGGAGCAGAGCAAAAATGTTAGTTGGCTAAAACTCCCCCTATATTTTGACTACACGCTTGTGTGACCAGCTTATNTGTCAACTTCGCAGTGGCTGTCATTTGCATAGATCGTCACAGTGGGGCGTGGGGGGGTGTCCGACCCATTTAATGGCCAAAACAAATAATTAAAAACATTATTTGAGTTGAAGGTCGGTTCCAAAGCTCAACTAGAAATGGTAAAATTAGTAATAAAATATTATTCATTAGACTTGACACGTAATAAAACCATTATATAAAATTCTAGAAGAATCCACCTACTCTTTAGATTTTTACGGCTTTCGAGAATAGAAAATAAACATCTTAAAGCTTATCTATATATATAAAATGCTTTGTCCTCACTGACTGACTGACTGATATATCACAGCCATGGCCAAACCACATTTCTTAGAGACTTAAAGTTTTTTTTAAAAAATCAGAAAAAAAATTTCCAGATTCGTATGGGTATTTTAATTTTCTAATTCCACCTGCAACCTATTTTAAAAAATAAAAAACATAAATTTAAATTGCATAAAATGCCTGCTCGCTAAGCAAGCATTGAAAACGTTCACATACATACATCATTTTAACGTGGTTTGTATTATGAGATTGTGGCTTATTTTTAATCTATAACTATGGACTATACCTATAGGGGATACTGCATCCGAGCAAAGCAAGGATGCAATAGCGGGCCCTCTAGTATAAAATAAAAGGAATTAAATTAAAAGTTAAAATGCTGTGACCCTGTTTTAAATATATATATTCTATTAGATTTTTATAAAACAATCAGATCAGTCACTATTACCTTAAAAATATTGTAAACTAACTTAAAACATAATAAATAATTAGAGTTAACATTTATATTTATTCGTATGTTAAAAGTTATAAGCCTCCTTAGTTGCATTAATAAGTGGTCTCTTTTTCTCTCTGCCTCTCTATATGCGCGACATGCAATTATAAATTTACCTCAATTTCCTGCAACGCAACCCACTGTACCCTGCCATATCGCCGCTGAATATCGTAAATCAGTTGCGCGCCACGTTCAAACCGCATTCATTTATATCTTTCTTACCGCCAGTAGCCGTGGTGCTCCACAGCGGGTTAGTTGCTGCTCGCCAGTTGATGGCGCTTGGTCTCCGCCCGGTCTTGGCTTCTAAGCCTCTGGAATGCCAGCAATGTACGCGTCTCGGTTCGGTTCGGTTTAGTTAGCTCTATTTTTCAGTTTTGGACTTTTATTGACTGCTGCTGCTGCTGCGCGGCGGCTGTCGCACTTTCCATTGAGCTGAAATGGTTTTCACCTGAACGTTTTGTCGCTTTCTTACAGTTCGGTAACGAAATGGAAAAGAAAACTTGAAATTGGTGTCGATACGATTGCAAGTTTGGTCGCGTATCTCGCAGATACATCCGCTTGTCGGGCGAATTGCACAACCCAAAAAGAGAAATAAATAAGTGAGCCGCACTGCACGTGTCCGAGCTAGTGAGTGTATGAGTGTCTCTGGGTCTATTCGAGTCTCCCCCCGTTCGTCGTCGTTAGCTGTGACCAGGCCAAAATGCCCGTATCCGACAGATACCACCAGTCATCATCATCAGCAATTGCATCGCATCTGTGTCCGAGTCCGAGCAGCACGCACCTTGAAGTAATTGCAGCATCTGGCCATCGTCAACGTCGCGGAGTATAATGAGTCAAAATGTGGCCGATAGTTTGGTGAGTAGCTAAACCATTACCTGGTACATACCATACTATATACACATTTATATACGGACATAGCCAGCGTAGAAAGTAACGGGGGAAAATGCATAGAAAGTCATTTTGAAAGTATCTCGCAGGGCCCGAACTTTGTGTGGAAGCATTTTTATTTTTGGCCAAGACCGCTAATTGCTTGGTTAAATATTTGTGTAGACTATATTAACATGAATCAAAATTGATGGCCTCAATAGGCTATAATTTTTATATTCATTTTAGTTTAATATTAAAGTTGATTAAAGGATTACTTAGGAACTATTATGGTTAGCAAATATATATATGTACATATTTTTGTGTTTAACTTATTATAGATCTATATTTTAATAAAATTATCAAATACTATCAAAGCTAATATCAATGTGTAAAGAAAACTTAGTAAAATGTACTTAAATTGTCAAGTTTAAGCATAATTTAAAGTGTTGCCACAGATAAGACAACTGAGATAAGTATGCCTATCTTATCGATCTTATCAGCATCTTATCAAGAAGAACTTGAAATTTTTACGCTCCTAAGTCTACAATAAGTTGTGAATGAAATACCCAAGTGCACTCGTTTGTTCAGATTTCATTTGAAAATGAAATGCATAACTTCCTAGGTTTTCGTGTTATCCAACATCATCAGCATCACTGGATGCATAACACTTATCAATTTCCATCTCGATCCCACGTGGCCTTATCAGTTCCCATTGTCTTGAAACATGTTGCATTCGCGTTAATTGATCAATTGACTTGCTTTTTGGGGTCCAATGTTTGTCCAACGACAAACAAAGCCTTGAACAATATTTGATTGGCGCTTACGTAAAGGCACGTTTTATTAATATTTTCGCTTATTGATTTCCGTGCCAGCTTTCTTTTTAGTCGTTACCAAATAACAAAATACCAGACGGTATTCAGGTATCCCCATTTGCATAATTATGTCATTCCAGTTCACATGTTTGGCCCCGGTAATAGGCTACCTCAACAAAAAAAAAAGATAAATAAAACAAGAAAGAAAATATTTAAATTTTTTCCCTGGCATTAATCAAAAAATTTGAAAATACCCGGCACCGGACTTAAAGTTTTACTGGAAAGCTCATAAATTCCATTGATAAATGCGTGAAGATAATGAAAACAAATGTCCATTGTTGGGGTCAGTGTGAAGTTGTCCAAAAATAATACCGAAAATATACTGAATACTTGGGGAGTGAGAACCGCTGAGGAGAGTTCTGATGAGAATCCAACAAACAACGCAGTTGCTCATCAGAAAAACATAAACAGAGCGAGAACAATTGAACCGAGCGAGAAAGCTACCATTGATTGCCTCGACTACAGATAACCCAGTATTTGAAAAGATTGATAACATTTAAATACATTGTTTAAGGTATTCAAATTTTATTCTCCAACAATGTATCTAAATTTTATCCATCTAGTCAAATACTGGGGGTAACCTGTAGTCGAGGCAATCAATGTAGAAAAACATTATGATTATTTATAAGCAGGAAGTTCTCTAAGATCTTATCTGGCAGTGGATTTTTATTTTATTTATGGGATTTGTATACCATTGTTGTGATTATAAAATTGTATATAAGAAACAATTTATAAAATTTGAATTTGAAGATTACGAAGGTTCTTCTTCCCAATTCGTTTACATATTTATTTGTTATTTAGTCAATTCCAATTGTAAAAATATAAATCTTGCCATGAATTTCTGACATCTTATACCCAACTAAGCTAAAAAATACGGGGTATCAAATCCATAGTGGGTGCTAGAAATTCCCACGATCCTAAACCTGAGAATACCTGAGAACATCCAGAGAGAATGTGTAATTGGGAGAGCGTCCGCTTGCAGCAGCTCGTCAAACATGGGGATGCTACCGCCGAAGCAGCCCTGGCAGTAACGTTCTGAGAGAGAGAGAGAGAGCAAGATAGACTGGGGCCGAGCGCCACTGCACTATGGGACCAACGACTCCTTCTTCAATCAAAACCTTTAATTTTAAGTCGTTAAAATATGTTTATATATCTGTTTAATTTGTTACCCTAAAAAAAATTATGATTGAAAATTCAGCTACTTAGTTATTCGAGAATTGGTTATATTTTTTTATAGCAGTAAATTAATTAAATTTACCAGTAAAGGTTCTCACCTTAACTCTGCAAGGAAGAATATTTTTTACATATTTTTGGAACGCTTTAAGGACCAAATATGCAGCGATGTTAAATGTACTTTGTATTTATTATATACCAAATCATATTAGGGAAAATCCAGTGCTCCCAGTTTTTTTTCTCTGAAAAGGTCAGAATCGTAGAATACTGCATATTTGCAACTGATCGCTTGCACCACAATAAAGCACTATACTGTGGTTTGGTGTTAATTTTATTATTTTCTAATACTAAATTATATTTATTAAAGTTCTAAGAACCTAAGAAAATTATTCATTTTAAAATTCTTATTGTTACAAAAAGTGGGCGTTCGTTCCATAGTCCACTGAGTGTTGTGTGTTCTGAGTGCTGAACGAGGGCAGGCACGGCGGCCAGAGTGCTTTCGAAAGTCGTCGGCGGTGGTTGTGTCGCGTGTCTCGAGCTTTGTCTCTCTGTGTGTGTGTGTTCCGCGCGCGTCTTGCTACCCCCTTACTCCCCCCGGGCCACCAGCCGCGCGAAAATCTCGAGAAACCCCCAATTGTGAATTTTTGTACAATGTTTTTGTAATTATATGGATGTAGCATCTCATGTTGAGATTTTCGGCACAGCAAATGAAAATGCACGCGGGATTCCGAAATTCGGTGTTTGTGCGAAGGCAAACAGCGCCTCGGAAGCAACAATAACAAAAGAGAACCAGAAGAGGAAAAACGGAAAAAGCGATAAAAAGTGAAAATAATAAATAGTGAGGAAGGCGCTGTGCAGTGTAATCAGTGAGAGGAAGCCAGGAGCAGGGCAGAGAAGGAGACCGAAACGCAGACCATTGAACGTAGTGCAACGAACCCTTTCCTTCGCGGACCAAGGACTCACCGCTTACGGAAAGTAATCGGTGGGCCAGTAACCACCACCCCACCAAGCTCCCTGACTCACCATCCGCTTGCCAGGAAGAAGCTCAACCGAGCAGCGGACAGGCGGCCATAGAAAAAGAGCAGCAGGAATATCGATTTTACTCGCCCTTACACTCTACCTACCACCTACCCCACCGCCCAATTGAATGAACTGCACTTGGGCGGAAAAACTGAAGGAAAATCACAAACACACATTAAAAGGAGACGTGCAAATTAAAGGAGGAACAAAGGATAGCAGCATCAGCGGAAATCTCAACAATATTACTCAAGATACAAAAGCCAATCTCAAATGGTAAAGCCCCGGCGTAAATTATCGGGAATGATAAGGAGGATATCGAGTGGTTCTAGTGAAGCCCTTACAGTGGTTCCTACTGAAAAGTTATAAATTTGGAAGACTAACAAGGGATAGAATTCTTATATCAATCATTGATCTTAAGAAATATAATCCTTAAAATATCCTTAAATAATTAAATTAAGATGTTAAGATGTTTCTTATTAAAGAAACTCTTCCCATTCTCATAGCATATTCCCCTGAACAATCACTGTAAGCTTACCACAAATTGTAGGTGATTTATCGTTAATGTATTTACATATTTTTATGTACATTCATATGTCGCCCTTAAGTCAAATACCTGATATTGTCGCCTACAATGAACCTATCTCGACCCTTTTATTTACCTAAAGTTGTCTTAGACCTCATTGGTTGTGAATCGCTTTGTACTTGTACTTGATCTGGTGCTGTTTGACGAGTGATGTCTGTAGTAAATGTTTTGGTGTCGAATCGCAAGAAATGTCAACAAGGTTTACGGGTAAAAAGCCAATGGCCTGGAAACTTTACGCCTTGGTGGAGTCCAGAAATAAAACACGAGTATGGGAAGGATTAGGGAATCGATAAAAGTCGTGAGTGGTACTCAGTTATAATCGAAGTTTTCTTATATTTCTGGAATAACCCAGAACATTACCCTATCTATATGGGTTGCTTTTGGGGGTTTTCTTTTACCCAGAAATATTTTTGGGTAAACATTCTTTATAGTTGTTGAATCATAAGTAGAAAATAGCTTCGGCAAAATGTTTATGTTATATTCCATTAATAAGAAATATTTTAAATGAGTTTATCAAGAAACCCAATTTATTTGTGAATGCCATTAATTTGTAATTTGAAATCTGGTCATATATCATTCACGTTGCTGCTGTGCCCGGTTCCATTTTTGTTTTTGTGTGTCATCCATTTATGTGGAGAACCCCTCCGAAACATTTACCCGCGCCCATTGTGTGCAAAACAAAGGCTCCGCCTCTTCCTCCGAGGAGAGTGGATGGCATGATGGATAGTGGGGAATGCATAAAAATAATTTACGTGGCGAGCTATGTTCACTGGCTCAAGCTTTAGTTCAAGTTGATATATTTTGTATTGTTTGTACATCATCTCTGCTGCTGCTGCTGCCGCTGCTGCCCCGACGGATGTGGTTTGATAATAGCCCAAAGAGAGGGAGAGCGATAGAGATTGGTACACAGAAAATAAATAAATCTGTCACGGTAATATTTCGTTTTTTTTGGGGGATATTGCTGTACATTTGTCATGGGAAAATATTTAGAAAAATATTACACTATAGGTATAAAAATATAAAGAAAAGGAGCTTAGACATATCCTTTCACAATATATATCTTTGAATAGTTGAGTATCTGACAAGTCTTTTTGCAGGCTAGAATCTTTCAGAAAGTATTGTCCTAATGTTAGCCCCATTAATAGAGTAAAACATCATACCTGCTCCAAGTATTACCCCAAATTTCTTCCAGTGCCACAGGGGGAAGCAACAAATGTTGTCAAGCTGACTGCGTCGGATGCAGTCACATGTAACTGACAGTCAGTCAGAGTCATTTAGTCAGTCAGTCAGTCACATCAGAGATGACTGCGGGGCGAGTGGTGTTTAGTTTCAGTCTCTTTTTTCTTTGGCGTTTTTCAATTTAGTTTTTGCGATGTTTCTCTGTTTTTTTTTTTTGCTGCTACTGCTGCTGCTTCTGTTGCTGCAATTCACAAACTCGTGCCAGGGGTTGCCGGTATAAAAATAGCTATATGTACCTACAGTTGTGGCCAAAATAATAGATGTGCTAGCAGGACTTGTAAGAAATGGCTTAGATATTTGTAGATAATGTTTACAATTGTATTTTGTATAGTAAATATCACTAAATGATTTATTTAAACAGTTGTCAAGACATTTAAAGTAAAGAAAATGTAGCAAAACAGATTAATAGTATTATAACGAAATTCCTAAGCTAAAAAATAGTTACAAAATAATTAATTTAAATTAGATATATATTATCTATGATTGTTTGTTTTATTTTTTTGATCACAACTGTTTTTCCTGTGACCAGTAGAAGCATATTTCCACCCCAATTGCAAATGCAAAACCAATGCCCATCCGCTTTTATGTTCTTGTTTTCTTTTTGTTGTTGTTGCTGCTATTGTTTTAGTTGTCCGACTCTCCTTTGTTTTGGCTTTTGGCTATTTTTGCCAAGATCTGTAATTGAGAAAAGCCCCCCTCCGGCTGGAAAACAGAAGTCTCTCTACCCACGCGATTTTCTGGAGGAAAGGTCACCTGCTCTATATATAGACAGATGATGTGGGCCGCTCCCAATTAGCCGGCTCATCATCATCGTACTTGGATGCTATTTCTTTATAATTGAGGCTTTTGTATACACAAACACGAAAATGTTTGACAATTGCCGCCCCAGTCTGCTCGTTATTATTATAATATAATATAATATTTCATCACCTATAATGGCTTTATTTCGGCAGCCGTTTTGCTTGTTGTTTTTTTTGCCACCGCCGTGTGCCGGGTATTTTCTGATGAATCATTCGAACTCGTTCAGAAACTCAGTCATGCAAATTTCAATTCCTCCCAGAGTCGGGTTCTGTTTCGGTCGTGTCTCGTTTGGCAATCGTTGTAATAATAAACGTGAATGAAATCAATGGGGCTTGGTATGAATCGAGTGCAATGTATGTGCATATTGATTAGAAGCGAGGGCAGCTGTAGTCAACGTAAACTGGGTTGCTGTATTCGAAGGATTCATTCTAATCAGTCCGAGGTTCGACTCGAGGAAGCTTTTGCAAAATGTGCCAGCATATTTTCTTATCGCCTTAAGTTCAGGGTGAGTGGAATATTTCTTGATAATTACTAAGCAATCTTCAGGGTGATCGTGGTTGATGTGGGAAGAAAGCATTAGTTGTGGTTTATTTGAAGTAGGAATTACAGAAACTACAGAATTGTGCTTAAAGGAAGATAGAATTTCATAACATAATGGATGTGGGCTTAGGTATAGAGTGGACTCTACAGAATCTCTGCACAAAAACTAATATAAGTTCGCTTTAACTTTAACCAGAAAGATATGTATTTACATGTACATTTTCCGCCTTAAAATGAATCCCACAAATTTGTAAGCACAGTCCACAAACATTTCATGCTCGACTTAGGAGCTTTGTTCAGATTGCATCTAATTTATGGCTTCGCCTTGGGGAAGCTCAATCTCTGAATTCCCTCAAAGGAGGATGCATGACGCATGCTGACCGGGACGTGCCTGTAATACCCACCGATTTTCTTCGTTCCAGAATAAATATACTATATATGGGTTTTATTTGATTGCGCCCGATTTAATTTCTGTGTAGCGCATTTGATTGAACGACCTTCGATGTATTTCTTGGTAATTTAATTTCAAGGCATCAATATCCACAATTCGATACACTTGGCCACGCGAGGCACGTTCCAGGTCCGACCTTTTTCCCCTCCTTTCCACACACGCTTGACCCGGCGCTGACCTCTCTACGATTAATTTCCAAGACGAGATTAACTGTCTCAAAGACCTACCGACCGAGGAATGACATTTCTCTTCACACGAATCTGGACAGAAACGAGTTATGTAAGTGGCCATGGAGCCAGGTCGGGCTGTAGTAATTGGGCAAAGATGCCAAATGGCCTGAAGTTGGCCTGAATTTATGGCTAAAACTCAACATGAAATGGGCTGGGCCGACATAAAGAGAGAGACAGGGAAAAAATGCCATAAAATCGCTGGAGAAAAGGAAAACGCAGCGCAGTTTCCACCACAACAGAGACAAGAAAATATTTATCTAGGCAAAAATATTGAATAGTTTTCGGGTTTTGCTTCAAAATAGTCGAAATAGAAATGCTCTTCTGAAGAAATGAGTATTTTAAATGGGATTTTCGGTGTGGATTTTAATTTGTGATGGAATTCGGGTCTTTTGTTTTAAATTTTCCTACTTTAGATATATTTTTACTTAAGCCTACATAGTTTGTTTACTCTGCTGTAAATGATTGTTTTTTCTTTCATTTCTGTTGATTGCCTTTGTCAGTTTGATCCTTTGTTAGGGTATCTTTTGCTGGATATTTCCCTGGCGAAACCTGTGCGCAGCTGTCAATAGGCGTGAAATACTGTGGCCCCAAAAACAACATCAACAACTATAATAACTTCCTGGTAAAAGTTGAACGCATCTCGTACGGGGCGTATCGTCCGGGATGCTCGTACTTGGAATGTTGTTTACGGGATGAACGGCGGCGACGACTTGCCTAGCACAATGTGAAATTGTTGGGCCTCGAAGTGGCCGTAAATTCAGCTACAGGGCTTTGTATTTAGCCAAATATGGAGGAGATGAGTGAGCGCCACTTGAAGTAAATACAAAAGTTGCTTGTCAAAAATTCACTTTTTGTCTGTTTGTCTGTCGGGTTGTTTAATTGTTTTTTTTTTTGTTTCTATTTTTGGGTATTTTCTATTGGTGTTTTTGTTGTTGCTGCTGGTGGTGTTTTGGGTAGCTCATAAACATCAAATACAGCTGAACAATGCGAGTGGATTGTGGTCGTGTGCGTTTTTTTGGAGAGTCAAATTGTAGCCAAGGTCAGGGGCTCTGTGAACGAACTGAGACGACAGCTCAAGTGGGTTGAGGGTCGTCACTCGTCAAATCAATGAACCTCAGCCCGTGGCGACCAAGATCAAGTACAAAGCACAGCCCCATAGGGAAAACTGCTGTTTTAAACCACGAAAAATCAAACGAAAAAATTGCAGAATTTCACAAGTCGCGCCAACTGCAAATGCCCGCATAGCCAGAAGCACCAGCAGCAGAAGTCCGCTCTCATCAAGAGTCACACCTGTGCCTATCAGCTTCAGGATCTCAGTGGCTATAATCGCGCCCTCATGCCGCCGCTGGACAACACGGACTTTAGCAGTGCCTGGCGGCAGGTGAACAACAACACCGCCAGCCACTCCTGCGCCTACCATCAGCAGCAGCAGAAGGAGCAGCCGGAGGACTTGAAGAAGCACTACCATCACCACACCTGTCCCAGGCAGCGGAAAAAATCCTCGACGCCCCTGCCGCCGGTGGAAATGTGCCCACAGCCACAGCCACAGCAGCAGCAGCAGCAGCAGCGGCGATCCCGCTCTGCCTCGGCCAAGCCACGGCGGAATAGTTCTTATCACTCCTATGACGACCTGGACGTCTCCTCGGCGGTGCTCAATGCCGAGCGGAAGGTGGTGGCCAGCCTGAAGTACCTGTGTGCCTGCACCGGGGCCACGCTAAGGAATCTCTCCAAGAAGACCAAGGACCTGCATGCCAAGAACTATACCTACACGAAGGTAAATTTGTCAAGGGGTTTCCCTTATCAATAATTGGTTTAATTAAGTTTTACTTAATATCAAAAATATCTAAGAGTTAATTTTTTATATATATTAAGCATTATTAAATAATTCCTAATTATAGATTTATTTTAGTTGCTCTAAAAGTGATTTACATTCTTCCAGTTCAATAAACCAAATATAAATTCAATTTTCACAAAAATTAGGCATTTTACTCTATCTTAATTTATTCATTTAAATAAAATAAATTCAATAATTTATAGAACCCAATCAAAGTGCCCAAACATTTCCACTTTTATGACTATTTATTTCATTTATAGAAACGCAATAAAGTGAACTTTTCAATTTCCCAAAATGTTTGCTTTTTTCCATTTAATTTTTGCACTTGTTGTTTGGCTTTGTTTGGTGTGTGGCGGCTGACGAGTTGCAGTTGCGTCGCCTGAGTCACATCCGGCTTAATTATGTTTACCAAATTGATTGTCTAATTGACACTAATTAATTGCTTGAGTTGCATGCAAGAATCTGGGGCTGAGGTAAGGCAATAGACTACTAATTGTACCTCAATTATTGAAGCAATTTCCATCTGTCGGAGTGCGGGGTTTCATTGAGAAAAAATTCGAATTAGATGGATAATCTTAGAAATTATATCTAAATTTATGCAAACGTTAAAATTTTGTAATCTTCTATTAGGAATTGATTTAGGTATATCTATCTAGGAAGCAACATAAATAAATATATTTATGTTACCTTGTTTTGAAGTACATCCCTTTTGAATAGTAATTAAGGTGTTATTTTTATAAGTATTAAAAATAGGTTCCTTTTGATTTTATTTTGTATTTTGGTATCGTATCGATAAGAATTTCTTTTTAATAATAATTAAGGTATTAGTATTATATTTCGATATCGATAAGAAACAACCTTTTTGAAGGAGATTCTGGAGGAATGACTCATTGATGAGTTTACCTATTTAAACGTCCACTTGCATCCCATAAATCAATGTCCATTTATACTTGATTTAGCACCAAAGATTGGCCTGTAAATCATTTTTAAGTAGCAATAGTAGTATTTCCTTCACTTTTGACGCAAATGGGGAATTGAACTGTGCTGCCATAATGCGTCATTAATTAAACAACAAAAAGGCAAGTGAACAGCGCGTATAAGGCATCAGTGTTTAACCAAGAAAAAAAAACAAGACAGAACAAAAAATGCCAAATAAATAACAAATAAATTAAATAAATACGTATACGTGATACGTATGTATGTTTGAATGTTTGTATATTCCGCAAAGCGAATCAAGAACGGCGGAAAAAGTTTTCTTTTTATTTATTTTTTTTTTTTTTTTGGCAGATGCCGCTAAGAAAAAGTCACTGCCGGCGCCGATGATCGTGAATCGGAATTGATTAAATGTTGCCTTCACATTGTATATGTACCATATATATAGCGTACATATCTCTGTATAATAGATGGGGCAGGGGGAAGTGTGTGTAAATCAGCCAGCCGAAAAATAATAATAAAATAAAACAGAAAGCAGCAATTAAGCCGAAGCATGCTACACAATTAGATAAAAACAATTGCAATTTTCTTTCTTATTTATAAGCAGGAAGCTGTTTAAACATAAAATATACAAGAAAAGAGAAGACAGCAAGATAGAAACGTTTTCCCAGCTGTTGTTATTGTGAGAATTCTTCTCTGCGGTGCTCAATCGACGTCTACTAAATTTCTTCAAGTGCAAACGGATCGCTTGATTGCCACACTCGGCCTGCCCCCTACAGTTGCCACACCGCGTCTTCTAATTTTGCAAGGCCATTTGGAAGTGTTTCAGCTGTTTCCAGATCCATCTCCCCCAAAAAAGACCCAAAGTTTATGCACAATTACACAAAACACGAAACAAATCGCTGCCTGCCGCCACTTAACGCCCTGGGAAAAGGCGCGTGTTTCTCTTGGCGTCGTTTCATGTTTTTACGAAATATTAAAGCACAACGAGTACGAAGAGTACTTTAATAAAAAATTTACGAAACGCTAACGAAGTGAACTAAACATTTGAGCAATTTGGTTCGCTTTTGTTTGGTGTAATCAAAGCGCATGCGGGCAATTAATTGGATCAACATGAGATTCGTGCCTGCCCGTCTGTCTGTCTGTCTGTCTGTTTGTCTCAGTGCCTGTCTAGGATGGATGACCCCAAGTACGCGTGTGTGTTAAGCCCTCAATTTTTGTACTTCTCCCCACATAAAATCATGTTTATGTTTTCGCATTCCTTGTTGGTTTCTCATTTGGGGTCAGCTGTGCTCTTGTTCCTGTCGCCCTATCTTCGCGGAGAACAAAATAAAATAAATAAAATATTCATGATTAGCCGGACACACTGATAAAATTGATTTTGTATTCTTGGGATACAAGCTTTTCGTTTGAATATTTGTATACTGAGCAGCAAAGAAGATTATTTTCAGATGTGTGAGACTTTGAATTAAAGATTTATTCCAAATTGATGCCATAATCGGCTTTAGAAATATAAGCTGGGTGGACGGAATTATTTCATTATCAAAGAATGGGATTTGACCTTGTATTTGGGTTACTTTTTAAAGCATTCATTGGTTTTTAACTGGAAATTATTATTTAAATTTATTTATTTCCAAAAAACTGTTCTTAAAATTATCTTGTTTCTAGAGAAATCTAAAAACAAAATGTTTGTTATGACCGGGGACCGTAATCTATAATAAAAATCAGATCATCTAATTAAATCATTAGATTTGACTGAATATCTTTAAAAAGTTTTTGATCAAAACAAAAAATACTTAAAAATAATGCTTATTCATGCTTTTTTTTTTACAAATTACCATAGCATAATTATTATTCAAGAAGGAAAAAATATAAATAGAAAAAAATTTGGACCAAATAAAATATTAACTGAAAAAATATAAATATATATATAAAGCACACATAATTTAATGACTATTAGCGTTTAATGCAATTATTTTGATAAATAAACTATTTAAAAATGATTTTATTGTATGCCTCTACCATACAAAAACTCTCCTAAAAAACTTGCCTACTTTTTGGCGGCTGCATAGCGGAAATAAATCCTAATTTAGCCGTTTTACTTATTTGATCACGCTATTTTTTAAAGGAGTGGCAATGTAGACTTTAAAAACAAAAAATTAGGTTCTACAAAATTTAGCAAAATAAATAAAATCTCTAGACCCAAAAGTATAATTACTCATTGATAAGAATCACACTGTTAATTTTTCTCTGTGCTGGAAAATAGGAAAATCTCTTTTAATGGGGACTTTGCCTAATCCACGACTTGTTGTAACTTTCAGCTGCTGTTTATTATTGGTGGGCGCCAGCACCACGCACACCCAAGTACCAGACACCTACCTATACCGACGTGAACTTTGCGTGCCATTCCCTTTGTGGTCGCTGCCGAGCGTTTATTCAACTTATGCTTATTCATTCACTTCTCGTTTAATGCTTTTTTCACGCATTCGGCATTGCTGCGAGTAAATTTCAATTTGAGCACTTATGCCGCATTTATGTGGGCCCGTTTCTGTGCTCGGTATTTACATAGTTTTTACATAAACACAATGGGTATTTTGTAAAGACAGCTCAGCCAGCGCTGCCATTGTCGGGGTTGCATGATTTTCTAATTAGAATTTTAATGCTTTGGCGTTGATTAAGCGCAAATATGTGAGGCATTTTCCGGGCCTTGGGAAAAGTGCGGCTAAAATACATAACAAAGTGTGGCGTTGAATCACTATCTTTTTCGTAACAAAATTAATTTCCCCATAAAGGAATTTTCTGTTTACATTTTTTTAATAAGTGATTTTGCATTTACATAAATTTCGTCTTGCACAATTTTCATGTTCCCGCTCCTTTCCAATTAGGCCGAAACAATTTGAAAAACATTTTAGTTTTCAATTCTTTTGAAACATATGCGTTTGGGTCGATCCAACAAATTAGCAAAGAATTTATGTATCAATTAAAATACCGAGACTAGACAAGAACAAATGCTGTTTTGGGGGCCTATAACACTGCCAAAGATGCCACACGAAGCGGAAATGGAAATGAAAATGGAAATGGAAATGCCCGACAGCCGAATTTCCACAAAAACAAACAGTTTTTCGTGCACAAAACACATTTTGCACAAAACCCCGAATGGCATATTGTTTATATTGAGAATATTTAAAATTTCTTTGGCTCGAATTAAGGGGGAATAAATTTTAAATACGTCGGATATAGCGGCTAAATTTAGATGGATGATACATTTAATTGCCATTGAATGGGCTGTGATCTTTGACTTTGACACAGATTTTTCATATTCCATAAATATTTATTGGATTTTGGACAGGCCATAATTTGTAAGGCTTTCTTTACCATTTTGAACATAAACAATATTTACTTTAATTAGTAGAAAAAATATATATTAGCTTTGCTGAATAAGTATTCCCAACATTTGTTTGAGAATCAAATCTAAGTTTTGACCCCGGACATTGTCTAAATAAAGTTTCCATACAAAGTTGAGGGAAAGACACAAAAACACATTTCAGTTTTAGAAAGTTCACTTCACCTTTACTTTGACTAATCCACTTTCCGTTTCCTCAATTTACAGCCCACGTGGCGCCTTTGGGGCGAAGAGCACGAGAAGAATGCAATTTTCACCGTCTACCTGAAGAAGGTGCGCTACCACCGACCAACGCCCACGGCCAGCAATGTAAGTAATTCCCATAATCAATTACTTACCAGGATAACATCGCGGGCTGCTCAGTGTTTTAAATTGAAATTGTTTCCTGTGGCCCTCCTTGAATCTACAAGTTTATATTCTCCTCCAGGACTCCGATGACGAGATCTCCCACTTGGAGTGGGAGACGGTGCGAGTACGCTTCGTGAAGGCGGCGACACTGGCCCGTCTGGTGGAGGCTTTGGCCACCGATGACGGGGAGCTGGAGTCGACGTTCATCAACGTGTTCCTGTCCACATACCGCACCTTCTCCACGCCCAAGCAGGTGCTCAGTCTGTTGACGCAGCGCTACGATGCGCTGCACGAGAAGCATCTGGAGGAGCTGGAGCAGGCACAGGAGAGTGGCCAGGCCATGGACCCGGCCTACGATCCGCATGCCTCCATCCACGAGCAGCACAAGAAAACGCTAGTCTCGGCGCTGCATGTGTGGCTAGATGGATTTCCAGAGGACTGGCACGAGGACAACCTGCAGCAGGTGGGCATAAAATTTAAATCAATTTTTATATTTCACATATTCTAATCTTAAATTTTCCCTTTTAAGATCCTGGGTTTTGCCACCAAGCGACTGAAGCGCTCCGACCTGCACATCAAGGTGTTGAATCGTCTAGAGCGGCTCATCCGCCAAGCGTGTTATGGCAACGGAGGCAATGGCGGCGGTGGAGGCGGAGGTGGTGGTGCCTTGGAGGGCAACGGCCTCTCCTGGCTTTCGGGCGCTGGTTCCCAGCAGGTGCAGCAGTTCCTGATTCCCACACACTACGGCTCCTCGTATGACCTCACCGATCAGTTCAACGGCCTGTATCTCTCGCCCATGGGCCATGGACCCATCTACCGCGGACCCACGCACTTCCTGCAGGCCTTCCGCTTTCCCCACGTGCCCGTCCGGCACTTTGCCGAGCAGCTGACTCGCATGGACACGGAACTGTTCAAGCGTCTGATACCCCACCAGTGCCTCGGGCACACGTGGGCGCGGAGGGATAGCGGCGGTTCGGAGACGGTGGTGGCCACCATTAACCAGTTCAATGCAGTGCTCTTTCGGGTGGTGTCCAGCATCCTAATAGATCGGCTGAAGCCTCAGGTGGGTTTCTGGGCTTAGCTTAGCTTTGATATAATGTAAATAATGTATTCATTATGTTGCAGGAGCGCGCCTTAAATATTTCACGATGGATTGACATTGCCCAGGAGCTGCGCATGCTCAAGAACTTTAGCTCGCTCAAGGCCATCATTTCGGCTTTAAATTCCAATTCGATCTACAGGCTTTCCAAGATCTGGGAGGTTTTGCCCAAGGAGAGGGTAAGTTTGGTCTAGTTTCTTATATATTAAGAGTTACCTAACAATTTTCTATATTTCCTAACCCAGATGGAAGTCTTTACGGAGCTGGCGAGGATTTGTTCGGAGGACAACAACGCCTGGACTCTGCGAGAGGTGCTGAAGCGCGAGGGAACGGCCAAGAATCCGGATCCAGGCAGCGATCATAGTGACCGGCACCTGCAGAAGCTCATCCTAAACCTGGGCACGCAGACCTCACACGGCACGATACCCTATCTGGGTACCTTCCTCACCGACCTGACCATGATCCATACGGCCAATCCCGACTACCTCACCGAGGACAAGCTGATCAACTTCGACAAGAAGCGCAAGGAGTTCGAGGTGCTGGCGCAGATCAAGCTGCTCCAGGGCGCGGCCAACACGTACAACCTACAGGCGGATGCCCTCTTCGATCACTGGTTCAACTCGATGCCGGTCTTTGATGAACGCGAGGCCTTTGAGCTGAGCTGCCGACTGGAACCGCCGCCGCCTGCTCCACGCAAATCGGTGGTCAGCACGAATACGTCGCTCACCAACACGACCAACTCGTCGACGGCCTCGATCATGGGCCACCGGAAGACTGACTCCATACACTCCAACTCGAGCAGCGGAGCGGGATCGCAGTTCTACTGCGAGCTGAACAGCAGCACCAGTTCCAGGCACAACTCCCTTGACCGGGATGCCCATCACCAGCATGCCTCCCTCATGTCCGCTTCGAGTAGTGTGTCCAATCTGTCGCTGGATTCGAGCAACTCCGGCGGCCGACAGTCCGGCAAGCTGACGCACTCGCAGTCCATGGGCAATGGCCTGAAGTCGCACGGTAATGGCACCACCACGAACGGCGGCTCGCCGCACATCAATGCCCAGCTGGTGCAGCCCTCGGGCGGTACGCCGCAGTCCGCGCCGGATTTCTACATCATCCGGGTCACCTACGAGACGGACAACATTGAGCTGGACGGGATTGTGCTGTACAAGAGCATAATGCTGGGCAACAACGAGCGGACGCCGCAGGTCATACGCAATGCGATGCTGAAGCTGGGCCTCGAGGACGACCCGGACAGGTTTACCCTGGCGCAGGTGCTGCCCGACAAGGAGCTGGTCATGCCGAAGAATGCGAACGTCTACTATGCGGTCAACACGAACTACAACCTCAACTTCATCCTGAGGCCGCGCAAGGAGGAGGGCGTGGCGGGCAGCTAGTCCACAGCCGTGCCCCTGTCCCAACTGTGGTGTCTGGGATACGAGGGCGAGGAGTAAAAAGTGGGGATTGGGGATTGTACATAGCTAAAGCTCGACTCGTCCATGACAAAAACTGGATATTCTACCTAAGCTAAGTTATTTATTGAGAGAGGAGGAGGGAGAGATGATAAAATCTATTCGATTAGCAGTACCGATTGTTTCGATAAATGGCTTTCGATTGCAGTCCCGTCAATTAGTAATTATCGTAATCTCTGATTTCTCCCAGACCTAGAGCGGAAAAGCAACCCAAAACATATATTATATAGAGACTCTACTGGAATATTTGCTGATATTTACACACTCAAGATACTATATATTTATGTATATGTACATATTATATATATATATACACAACCATTGATATTCTAAATGTGGTACAATAATTTTGAATCTTGGAACAGATATTAAGTTAAGTCTGAACATTACTTTGCGGATTTTCCACACACAAACAAACAACAAACAAAGCGTATTTGTATAGATGTTTTTACCCACTGTACGTGTATTAAAAATACAAAATACAAAATATACAATTAACGATAAGTCCGATGAGTGCACAAATGCAGATAATGTTTTATCGATAACTTTAGCCAGCTAGGAAATATTATACTTGAGTTTTTGTAAGTAATCTATACTGAAAAGTAACGAGAGAATGAAACAATTATACATTTACGGCCTAAATTAAGGATCTGCTTAGATTTATACATATTAAATATGCTAAACTGAAGTAAGAAGTGCGAATAAAAACAGATAAATATTGTAAATAAATAAATGAAAATGCGATAGTTTGTGTTCTTCTGCAAATAAATTGTAACAAAAGAAAGTTTAATGTGTTTAATTTGATGCTTTAACGATTTCAAAATTGAAATGTTACAGATAGAAATGGTAGCGATTTTTAATTGGGAGTTTAATTGAGTTTAATTGGGATTTAACTGGCAAATCGAAAAATATATGCCTTTCGATATTCACTGGCTTTCTCTCAAGAAGTCCCGAAATATTTGCATTCCTTGAGTCGATATTTATAGATTTTTTTATTTAATTTTTGTTTTTTTCCATTTTATAGTTTTAAAAAAGTAGATCTGGGTTTTCTTGGGATTATAAATCTGCATATTGAATGTATATATACAACTTGTTTTTTTAGTTCTTCTTCTTTTCATTAATGTAATTTTAATCTTTAAAGTTTTATCTATATTTTCTTTTTAATCTGTTCAAGCTGATTACAAATATATATTTGGCTTATAAGGTCTGAAATTAGTTATTCTTTTCATAAAACATTTTAGAGTAAAACTAGTATACCCTGCAAGGATATACAAATCTGTCTGTTCTCACAGTTAGCTACTTTTTCGAAACTCCCTATCAATTATTAAAAATCTCCGATGCTTCAATTCCTGATTGGATTTCTAAAATCCCAAAATAAATCTCGGTGGCCCGATCTTCCCCAAGCCCCTTTGTCATTCCATTAAAGGTATTAGTAATCCAGCCAAACTGATTCCCAACTTTGATTAGCCCGGCTTGGGCCATGTCGAAACTTAACCCCCAACAAGTCGGCGGCTAAAGTTTAACCCATTTCGATGCGAAGCGCGGAGGGAAAGTGGAAAAATCTGATTATCAAGCAGCCGATGCCAAGAGAACTTGGCCAAGGCTTCAAGCCAAATCAGCATCCGCAAGGCTGCAAAGGAAGGGGTTAGAAGTAAGGACCAAGTTAGCGGGTCAAAACATCTCATTACATTTGCAGGCTGGCGACACACACATACACACGTTAAAGGGACAAACGAGATGAAGGCAGTAAAACTGAAATAAATTACTTTTTTGGCTTTTTAACAACTTTTTGGCTGTTTGGATACGAAAGCGAAAACAAGTTGCACCTTCGACAAGCGTGACCCTTCCCCAAAACTTTCGCTGAAAACAAATTTCGTTATCCCTTTAACCCCGGCAGCAGCGGCGCTTATAATTTTTCGGCCCAAACAAACTTTAATTAGATCACTTCAATGACAAAAAATAAATCTCGGGCCGCAATAATAAAAGCCGCAGAGCGCTAAACAACAAATTGAGACGAGGAAGCGGGAGAAGAAGCGACTTGAAAAGCTCTCGAAAAACAAACTTTCTCAAACTATGTAGTTGGGGGAAAGCGGGGAAAATCCGCATCAGGCATCAAATGGAAATGGAAATGAGTTGACTTGACGTTGACGTTGAGGCTGCTCCAAGTAGGGGGGAGGAGCTGGAAAGTGGGTGGCTGGCTACATCAAAGTTGAGTGCTGACAAAGGGGGCGAAGCGGTTGTAGGGGATTCTATGTTGTAGTTTGTAGTGAAAGCTCCGGGGTTAACAATGACGTCATAGTTGTGCAAGTCAAGAGCACACAGTGGCAAAAAATAATAATATCAGTTTGAAGGATATTATTGGTAAAGGTTTAAAAAAAGGAGTTCTACAGATGTTTAAAAGTACTTAAAAATAAATGCAATGCTACATTTAATTTTACAAAATTATATTGCTTACTTTAAGATACATTTAAAAGGATTTTAAAACCCTTAATGATTTCTGGAGCACCTCAAATATATGTATTTTATCATTTTAAATGTATTATTTATACGCTCATATCTTAATCAATACTAAATTGTTCTCTGTGCATAGTACCAATGGCAGGGGAAAAGTAAAAGGTGAAAGTAGTTTTTAGCGTACAAACTCATTTCGTCATAACCGACAAGGAATAATCAATAACCTCAGGCAGACACAATGACGCAGCCAGAATGACATAATTTCACCCACAGCACACACCACCTCACACATCCACACAGATACTATGGTACATACGAGTGAAATTGATAAGACAGGGTCATAACTGCAGGTCAAAACAAGAAATTCAATTAGAAAGTTCTCAAAGGAAGTGCCAGCAAGGGAGGGTGCCCACTAGTATCGTGACGACAGTCTAGTTTGGCCTTCTCCAGATCCCCAGCCTGCCACTCTCCCCTCCCAGGACTACACCCTCGTCCTTAACGATTCCCTCGACCAAACAGCATACCAGCGTACAAAGCACGTGTACATTTCCATCGACACCACGCGAAACCTTCGAACCAAAAAGCAGCCACACAAAAAAAAGAAGAAAATACGAAAGGAAAATGTGGGAAAAACAATGCACGCTTTCCTGAATACCCTGGGTATTAATCTGCCGTAGTTTCGTAGAAATTTCTGGAGATCAGAAATCAATTGAAAATGCGCAGAAAGGTAGGCATTATATCCCATTATCCATTATATCCCAAATATATATATATAATACCATAAATAACGCAGAAATCAGAATATTAAAGTCTCTTCAAATGGTGTCTAAAAAAATGTAAATTGTTACAGAACTTAAAATTATTTTATTTTTATTTGGTTAATTAAGTGTAACTATCAAAAACCTATATGTCAAGTAATAAATTTCCGAAAGAAAGAACACTTTAGGGAAACCTCATGCAAGCGTATAAAAACATCAAGCTATAAAGGAATCAAGCCCTTATTTTCTGTTGCCTTCTTTTGAGCGCTTTTCCTGTGGCAGGCGAGAATGCAACAACGTGTCGTGCCCTCACTCACACCAACAGCCCTCCGTGCTCTCGCCATCTCCCACACAGGCTCAGGCACAGCTTCCCCAGAGACACACAGCGAGAGAGAGAGAGAGCTACCTGATAAACTTGGCGTTCCCAGCTTCTCCGCAGAGCTGTTCTGCTGTCACACGATTTTGACGTTTCCTTTGCCAGCTGTGTTGAGTTCTGCGTGGGAGAGACAGATAACACAAGAGCGGACTCCGAGAGAGAGAGAGCTTTTCTGCAACCGTTACCTGGTTCTTTTTGGGTCCCAGCGGATGGGCTTCTTTTCGCTTTTCGGACTATTGAGTGAGTTGTTTTTGCTGCCTGCTGCCTTGCCTCTCTCTTTGGGGAAATGGGAAAAGTGGGGAGTCGCAGCAGATAGGGAATAGGGGCGGATTTTGGGGGAGAGCGGGAAGTGGGGTTTCTGGGAGGCTTTTGATGGGTGCGGGTTTTGTTGGATGGCTTTTATGGCTACACCCAGATACTTAATTGGGCGAAAGCCTCATTTATCCATTGGAAACAAAGCAATTGTATTTCGGAATTATTTTATTTAAATGTTTTCTTTGATTTTAAAATAAGAAAAAATCGGGGTGATTACTTATAAAATAAGACAAGGTCCAAGGTTTCAAGGTTACCAAAGAATGAGGTAAATCTAAAAATACTATCTATATTTTATTCATAGAAAAGTAGAAATCATTGTCAAGTAAATAAATAAAATAATTTAAAAAGTAAATAATTACAATGAAAAACTACTAAATATACAAGAAAAAAGCACAGAAGTAATGTCTAGCAGTTCTACCAAAACAAATACTTTGAAGATAATTAAATATTTTATATTTTCCGACAGAAATTGCATTGATTGCATCTGAAAATTTTCCAAGTGCACAATTACGTCTACATTTTAGGTGCATGTGGACCTGGTGCCCATAACAAACGTAACAAACGTAACGAAAACAATTACACGAAAGAAATCCTCAAAAAGCACACGGGAAACGAGACTGAGAATACAGCCCCTCAAGCTCCTCTCTCTCTCCCCGATTCGCCCCGCTCATCCACCTGCTCAGGGACTGCTCAGTGAACATTAAAATAACAAAATCCAAACAAGGCAAACTTTGAGTGCAATACCAACAAGAGAAGCCTAGGACACGGAATCAGAGAGAGTTGCACTGGAAAAAATTATGGAAATAGTAAGAAAATTTACAAACTAATTTGCTAATTTGGGGAGATTTTAGTAATCAGAATGTGTTTCTTTGTTTTATATTCAAAGGACTCTATGTTATTAAACTATTTAACTAAATAAGAGAACGCTGATAGCCTTCAGATATTGTTCTTGTCTGATGTCTGCACATGTGGAAAGTCCCTTAGTGGTAATCAAGAAATAACTACAAATGGTTTGAGAACTTTTCGTTTAAAAAAGAAAATATATATATATTTTAAATTCAGATTTCTGATTCAATTAATTTCCAGCACTTAAATAGCATTATTTCTCCACCTGTAGACCCCGAGAGGCAGAGAGTGCGAAGCTCGCCAGGACGTCGCCATTCAGTCTCGGCGGGGATTCCTCTCTCGCCTTCGCGCTCGCTCGCTCTCAATCTCTATCCCTCTCTCTGTCTGCGTGGAAGCCTACAAAATCGGGGAAAGCTTTTGGGCCGAGGCCTCTGCGAAAGCGAAGCCCCCAAAGTCGTCGGAGAAGTGGAGCCAAACGGTCAGGACGCGGAGCTCCGCTGAAGAAATAAATGAAAAATACAAAAGCAGAGAGCGAGGGAGGAGAAACTACAAAAAATCGCAGCCCAAATCGCGCTTCGTGGAAAAGAAAAAGATAATCATTAAAATAAACGCAGAGGCCCCCTGCCGTGTAATCCGACCGAACCAAACAAAAGTAACCAACGGAAAAGAGTTTAAAAATGCCAGTTAAAGAAAAACGCCAATTATGGGGAGCCTAAGGCGCAAGAAGGAGAGAGACAGGGCCACTCTGGCTCTTCCATGTTGTTGTGTGTAATGTGTGAAACGATTTTTCTCCTCCAACATTCTGTTTCTTCGTTTTCAATTTTTTTTTTGGCAATATGCACGGGGCCTGTAGATACAGCCAAGACCAGGCCGAAATAGGGCCTCAGAGAAGTCCTCTTCATTAAATTGGTAGCAGAGAAACACACAAATAAAAGGAAAAAAAATTAAGAAGAAAAGAGGCAGCACAAAGGGGAAACTTTTTGAGGAAAACACCAAGGCAATAATAACCTTGAAGGCTTCTGGCCAAGGCTCTCGACTCGCTGTTCGAGGCCCGAGGCACTTCTGGGCTCGCGTACAACATGGCGTATGGTTAATAAAACCCCAAATAATAAAAACATGTGCAACAAAATGTGCGTGCGTGCGCGCTTGTGTGCGTGAGTGCGAGCGTGCTAGTGTGCTAGTGTGGGTGCCAAATAAAATATTAAGCAAATAAATATAAGCGACTCCGCGAGAACTCGCAACTCTACGCGATTCCCGATGACGCATTCGAGAAGAGTAGGGCAGAAGGTTAAATTACACAAAACGTCAAATCCAACGCCACGTACGACAGCGCATTATTCGGAGTCGCCAGTCCGAAATTCGGAATCGGATCCCTCGGTCGCGACATAAACTAATAGAGCTGTATTACCCAGCTCTAGCTGCAAATAAAAACAAAAAATACCTACATATATTCCGATAAATAATTCGTATAAAAAAATTGTTGAAATTACTCTGCAGAATCTTAAGCAAAATATATTTCAAAAATTTACTCAACCAGAAAATGGGCTTAGCTCTCTTCTAAGAGCGAGAGCGACAGAGCTTAGCCCGAGAGAGAAAGTGGGGAGAGGAGAGCCTCCTCCTAGCGAACTCACCACGATAAAGTACAACAAAGGAGGAAATACTTTCACTCTCGCCACAACGTGGCGGCATCGAGAGGCAGGAAGCGCATAAAGTGACAGACGGACATACGGACGGACAAGCGGACAACGACGCTGGGAAAAACTAAAGGGAAAACTTTTTGCATGCCACAAGCAGCAGCAGCATTAGCAGCAGCACCAGCAGCAGCACCAGCAGCAGCAGCGGGAGCGTCAGTGGCAGCATCAGCTGACTGGCGCAGGAAGCGCGGCAGCGGGACAACAACTGTGTTGCGAACAGGACGAGCGTCCGGTCCTGTCGCAATCAATTCAATAGGAGCCTCCAGCAAACACTGGCCACGGACTCCGCCACCACCAACCACACACACTCACTCACAGGCAGAGAGACAGAGAGGCCCCAGGAACGGCAGTTTTAATGTATCCTTAGAATTCCAAACAGGTGAGCATGCAACCCGAAAAGTGAACACACACAGATAAGGCTCAAATATGTAGAAAGCAGTGAAAGGACTTGTGATGTTCGCATAATAAATCATTGTGTTTAGAGTTTTGAATGGGGCGATAAGTTTGGATGTGTTTGCTGTGCAAAAAGTTGAGAATATGTCACCAGAGAAATGGAAAGGATGTGTTTTGCAGTTCATTCTTGACCCCTTATTATCATATAAATGAAAGGGAATGTGCTGTTTTATAAATAAGAAAATAAATTCTTAGAACTCTTAATTAAAATTCAGAATGGGGGAATTAATGCAGGGAGTATGGGTCTGAGAAGACCTTAAATACCTTTTTGACTACTATTTGGCTTATTGCAACAAGTTTTTCAAAAATTGTGTGAGCATATTTTCATGGTCTAAATTATTTTTAAAACAATTTTCAACAATATTAATTAAATTCTTCAAAAATCTTGTAAATTGTTTAATACTTAAAGGGTCTGTTACCTTAAAAGATCAACATGAGGAAAAATAGTTGAACACGAGATAAAGCTGTAACTTTTTAAACTTTTTTTTCTTGAAGCATACAAATTGCCTAAAACAATGACAAGTTTAAATATAATATTTGTAAAATGTCGCTTAAAATTCAGTTATCCTTTTTTATTTGCTAACCTATATAATAAATAAAGGAGAGCTACACTTGTTAGCATAGTACCATTCCAATATTTGCCACTAGTTCTCTGTCTAGTTTCTCCAAATAATTAAGGTACCTTCTCCTCCAATCGAGTATGAAATCCTGGCCCGAAAGCCATTCTCGCCAGTCTCTTCAAGGACACGCCTCAGTTCTTCCCTATCTCAAGCAGCGTTCGGCACTCGCACCCTTCAAAACGCTCTTCAATTACAGCACTTTTATTCCTTTTCTCTGCTCTTCACGCTGCAATTTGCCTTTAATTGCAACCGCCCTCGGTGCAGTCTTAATTTGCATAAATTTTTACGCGAACCGCCCCCACCCTTCCCGTTCGACTCTCCACTACCACTCGTAATAACCACAACTCAGTTTCAATTAAAAGCTCAGCCATCAATTATGCAAACCAAAAACGATGGGCAGAGTGCCGAAAAATTAGGCGGCCAGCAACAAGAGTGGTGCATACTTTTGGGCGATCCAAAAAGGGAGCGGAATATTAATAATAGTAATTCATGAATAATTCGTAGAAATTTCGCAGTAAAAATCAATCATGCAAGCGGATAATTTGAACTCGGCCGACCGCAGAAATGCCAAAAATCAAATTTTCATTTTCAATTAGTGAACGCTGAGCGCCAATCAAACAACGGCACGTGCTAATAGGCAAATATCACTCATACGCCGCATTGTCTCGCTAGTTAGCTAGCTCGCTCGCTCCCTCGCTCCCAATGTCCTGCCAGGCTGTGCGCTTCCGCTTTTCGGCAATTAATTAGGCGCAAATTTTAATTAAATGCCGTCAGTGTGGATGGAAATGTTCTCCCGATGACGGCAGTTGGCACTCACTTGGTTGTGTGTTGGTTCATGGCCAAGTAGCTCAGCTCAGCTCTCCCTTACAGCGCCGAGCTGTGACACAAACTCATTAAATAGTTATTACTCAGCCCATGTGCCCGGCAAGTGTCAACCACGAATGTGTTTTTTGTGTGTTTTTTTTTAGGTTATTAATATCTCACTCGAATTTTTTGTTGACACTCTGCCGTTAATAATGGTTTTAGTTGGGCAAACGATAAGGTGCGCTAAAATAATGGGTCAAGATGGGTTGGTTTTTGACTAAGACAATTGCGAATTACTAGGAAAATAGAAAGCTATTGAGGTGATTAATAAATTATTTAAGAAAATCTATGATACATTGTAGATTACTGAATTTGAATGTTATTCAGTATTACTTTTTGTTATAGTTTAGGGAAATGGTGACAGAACTTGATTAATTTAGTTTCCAAATTACATTTATTATTTACGATATTGATCTTTGATTCTTTTGAAAAGTCTTAGGAGAAGTTGTACCTTGAAAAGGGAGCACTTTAAAATCTATTAAAGTCCCCGCTTAAGCTGTATATCCATAACAAGTTTATTGCTGACCCATCTGGTCGATCGATTTGAGGTTGCGCGACTCCTTCCGGTGCCGCAACTTTAATTACGGCCATCATAAACAGAGCCCATGGCCCAACCCGACTACGCAATCGACCGCGAAGGTGAGAGAAAGAAATTCCAATAATTGTTTTATGCTATGTCAAGGTGTGGGCGACACCCCCTCGCTCGACATTCCCCAAAGGCACCTACATATATCCGCAGTTTTTTTCTCTGGCAATAATTAAGTGGCCCAAACCAAACCAGGCTAAAGCAAAATCAGCCTCGGGCCGAGCCCTTTCTGCGTTTAGTTTTCGGTGGCATAACAATCAATCCTGGCTCTGGGAGCCGAGGGGGGAGGTGGGAGGCAGGGCCGTGCACAGGTGTCCAGTCAGTCAGCAGTCAGTCCTGGGAGGAAATCGTTAAGAGGCAGGCGGAGCTGCCATATCAAATAATCCTTTTTTTGTTCGGGCTCTCGGATATATGTATGTGTGTAGGTATTTAGCAAACTCAAACTTGAACACTTCAAGAGCTCATTAAGTGGGCTAACCTTGATGGAGGACGCACGGCATAGTTAGGGGGGTGTCCTTAGAAATGTGGCAAGTTTTCCTCTTAATTCACTTAAGACTTTTGGTTTGAGTTTGCCAGGACGCACGGCCCCGCCTCGGCGCACACATTGTAAATGAAATATCCTTCTGCCACGAGGTGGCAATTGAATGTGGGACTCCGAGGGCGTTCTGTCTTTCTGTGCGAGTCCTTTAAGTATCTTGTATTAAGAAAGTTTCCTCCACCTTGCAGCCATGGAATTGATTGCAGGACTTGGCGCCCCAAAAGGAGGTCTTGACAAAGCGAGCAGCATTCAGTAGTTTTCCATAGGCAAATAGAAAAATATTCATAAAAGTGGAATTGCGATTTGTCCTTGCAACTTTTCTGGCTTGCCACTCTTTTTTTTTCGCTTTCTATTTCTTTTTTTTTTTTCTTCAATTTCTGCCGTGAAAGCTAAAAGAGATGTAGGATAATAGATTTGCGTCTGTGCGAGTGCCTCGCTTAACCTTTTTTTTGTCGTTGCTGCTCGTGCGCCCAACCCTGGGAAAATTGCTTTAAATGGGTTTCTTGCCTTTGGCTTTAGGCCATGTTTCGCTTTGAGGCTTCAGCAAGTCTATCGGTGACACTAATTGCTGGCTTATTATCCTTATTTGTGGCGGGGCCTACGCAGGGTCTGGTCTGGGCGCTATCCCACGCCATTCAGCGATTATGATGACTGTGATAAAATGCTGAATTATTTATTGCAGTTGCGAGGTTTTCCCAAATTTAAAGAGATAATTTGTACTCATTTTAAAGGACCCTCTAAGAGAATAATATTTTACTATATATGTGTACATATTTCAGCATTAAGCTTCATTTAATGGAATTATTCAGACCTCTTAAGTACAGAATACATTTATAGGTTTTACTTGTAGATAAATTCTTTTATTTTCCTACTTATATCGTATTCCATTGCTCATCGCGGCATTGTCTTCACTGTGTGTCTCTCTCTTTTTGGCCCCAATGTTTGGCCTGTTTATGTATTTATTATTGATTTTGGCCCGGGCCCCATTTGGTTTGGCAGTTTATTTTTGGATTTTATTTTCATGACAATGGGTGGTTTATTAACTTTCAGTTAGCTGACACAATAATTAAGGGGCTTATGAGCTGCAGTTTGGCAAGCCGAATTATGTGAAATATTCCAAAAGGAGATTTATGGGAAAATTAATGAAGACTGCGAGCAAGGGAAACTGTCGCCTCCCTGACTTAAAGGATGAAAACGAATGAATGACAGGCCTTGCTTCAATTGATTCATAATTGAGATATATCGCCTCGTAATTCCTTTGGCCTGGTCAGGACATGTTACCTGTGTGATACCCACTGTCAGCGCCTCGATGTCTTCGTATTTATGATTATTAATTCCCGTCATAAATTTCAATTTTCAAATGCACCAATTTTGTAGTACCAGCAACAACGTAAGCATGGCAAACGACATCAAGGCAAACAACTAGAATTCCTGGCCGGCATAACGTGTTTGCAGGACCTACTTGCCTGTGTGTGCGTGTGTGTTTGCTGGCCAAGTTGCGTGAGTTCTTCATTCAACTTGAGACTTTGTCGACTCGAGTGCTTCTTTGCTAACCTGAACTGAACTCCCGCCATTCGGCGGCGCTGGGTACGTGTGTCTATATCCTGCTCCTTTTTGTTTCTTTTCATTTCTTGTTGTACTTCGCCCGAGACCAAACTTTTCGTGACTGGACAAAATGCTGCTCGGCGTTTTGTAGGAAATGCCAGCCTGTCCTGGCTGTCCTGTCTCTCGTTGGCACACACACAGACACACACCCTTCCGCCCTTGCCTTCCCCAGTTAGTTTCATTTGCCTTTTACATTTCCACACATTTCCTACTTTTTTGCCACTGCGTCGGTTGTGCACATGGCGAAAACCTCAACTAAGTATGTTTGTAGTCTTTAATTTTTTACTTTTCTTTCTGCGTGGGATTATAGAGAAAGGGGGGAGCTCAGTTTGGAAAGGGAATGCATTTGCAGCGAGGAAGAGAGAAAATCCTTGTTTGTATAGAAATAGGAATAGGAAGGAGGAATTTAATTTAAAAGAATATAAATATTAAATGTCCGCTTTTAATTCAAATCCTCTTCTCCCAGTGTAGTTGCGTGTCTGTGCATAGACGACCTACTCAAAATAGGGGAATATGGGTGAGAAAGGGGCTGGCAGGGGGGTAGGACAGCGAGACGACGCTTTGCATATTTATTTTATTTGATTTCTGTTCGCTTTTTCGTACGTTACACATTTTTTTCCGTTGGATTTTGGTGGGGACCTGATATTCCCGCTTATATAACAAACGCGACGTGTGATTAAAAATTCGTAATTTGCCCGTATATTTCGTATACCTGTGCTAGCAGCTCACCTGCGCTACCCTTCTGTGTGTGTCATGTTTTTTTTTTCGTGGCATACCTGAAGGCGTTCCACTTCCCTGCTCGACTTTTCACCTCCATTTCTCGTTTATTTTTTGTTCCCCTCTGCCGAGCGTGTTTTGTGCCATTTTTGCTGCTGTTGCTGCCGTTCTTCGTGCTTCATTAATATTTAATTAAAAAATCAATAGTTGACATGTAAGTCAACTTGGTTTGTTCCTCTTTCGGGTCTGGTTTGTCGTACCTTTTTCTCGGTTCGGACTTCTCGGGGCGCTTTTCCTTTGGTTTTTGCCTAACTTATGCATGTGCATTTGTGCATATCTTATTATAACAGATTTTCTTTCTTTTTTTTTCTTTGCCTCTCGCCGTCTACGTGACGCTTCGGGAGAATATTCTTAAGAAAAACCACACCCTCGATGTGTTGGCACAAGAAAATTAAGAAAAGCCCGGAAAAAAGCAGGAAAGATATGTGGAATTTAACATTTATATACATTTGTGTAGGGCTCTAGGATTTTGTTATACTTACAAAAAAGCTTGTGAATAGAAACAGAGTTGGTTTTTAAATAAAACGAACTTAAATTTAAGGAGAAACATTAAAAGACACAGTTTATGTAGGAGTATCTTTAACTCAATCAGTTTGCAGCAAATTCACAATTTCCCTGCTTAAAGCTCACTTCTATTCCTATATTGATCTAAGCCTGATTCCCGATACTCTACTTATGTATAAACAAGGCCCTCAAATATCCAAAGGCCCCGCGGTAATTGAGCCGCAACATTCTCGAGCTGATTAATACATGAACATGTGCACTTTGCATTATGTATAGTATGTGCCAGCTTTGTTCGCGTCACTGTAGCCGAGTCCTGGCCCAAGGAGCTGGCCCCATTGTTCGGAGTCAAGTGGGTGGTGTCCTTGGATTATCTTTCATCTGCGGGCAATCAATATGCTCCAGAGGAAAATTGAATTTCCACGCTGGTTATGCAATTACTTGAAAACAAGACATTCGTGATTATGCCTGAATAGCGTCGTTAGCTTTACACTTTACAGATATTTTCTAAGCCTCTTTAATCTTGCCAAGAAGCCATTTCTAATTGCAGAAATTCTCGAGTAAAATCGTTCATTAAATATTAATTGTGGTTTGACACTTAAACTGGCTTTTAAGCAACAAAATTGAAAAGGATACAAGGATGCAGTGCATACAAAGCTCCAAATAAAACAAACTAAAGTTGAATTGCTTATAAAACAACACAAATTCATTTCAGCTTGAAATTAATTTCAAAGAGATTTATGTGCATGCAATTTAAATATACAAATTCGCATTTTAATGAAATTATTCATTCGAATTTTGCATGCTGAAGTGCTGAGAGCGTATCTCTCATCTCTCATATTTCCCTCTTCATTTGGCAATCAGCACGTTGCATTTTCTGGCTTATCAACAGCTTAATAAGAATACCAGTTTCCAAGTTGCCGAGTCTCTCAGTCTCAGAGTTTGTGAAATAAAATGAAAATGCACATATTTCCATGCGTTGAGTAAACACGGGTAAGTCACGTAACTCAAGTCTTTGCTTGGAGATCTCGTTCAAGATTTATTGACAGCACCGGAAACGGGAAATGGGCAAGACACATGTCCCCCCCCTGCGGGTTTGTGTGTGTGCGTTACCTTCCTTTTATTTACGCGCAATTAACCCAGTTACAAGTTCGACATGCCGCAGAGGCAAACGCCGTCCTCACTCGTGTATATCCTGCATTTATCATAATTACTTCCCCAGAAATTTACCGCCAAAAAAAGTGAAAGTGAAAGGAGGAACAGCACAAAAAAAATCAGGCAGGGTAGAGACTTTCCTGATGATGATGATGATGAACGTTGATGAATGCTCGGGGCCTTAGCGAAATTCTGCAGCTTTGGTTAATGTTTTAATATGCCTCTGGCAACTATTAAGCGCACTTGAAAAGCTGAACCTTAAATGCCGGCCGCATATTAAACATCAATTATTAATGCCGGGCGAAAAGGGGTTTCGCGCTGAAATAAATTCTTTCGCATAGCATACATTCGAGGGCACTCGCACTCCTTCTGCTTCAACAGCTGTGTGTGTGTGTGCGCCTGTGTTTGTGTTTGGCATGCAAATATTCAAACATCGAAATGTGCTCAGCAATTATTTTGAAAATGCAAACAACTCGAAACAACAAAAACCAACAAATGCGACAATTGCAGTCGAGCATTGGACCAAAAAGGACGTTACAAGACACCCGTTAGCAGGACTCTATACACGGAAAAATAAACTATGAACAAATGATTAAAATACAATATTTGACACACAATCTTTATTAATAAAGGGGATCTGTAATTATTTTTTAGGAAGTATATTTTCTTTTTATTTTAGCCAATCGTAATAATTTATATATTTTTCTAATTATTCTCTAGTTATTTTTCTCTCTGTGCAGACAGAGTCAGCTAAAACATGCAACATGCAAACTGACTAGGCCCGAGTGCCATAAAAACTGGAGTGAACAATATACAAAACTTATTTTCAAATCAAACAACGGCAAAAAAGCATAGTGTATGCCGGTCTTGTGGCAGGGGGCGTGGCAGGGACGAAAGCTGGGGCAGGGGCAATGGCAAAGGGCGACGGGCAGTGACAACAGCGAAACAGTTACAGTTACAAAAAAGTGCCAGCTGCTGGGAGCAGACAAAAAAGGAGAGCAGGAACCTTGCACAGTGGGTTAAGTCCAATTAAATCCAAGTCTTAAGAGTTTTGAGAAATAATAAACATAAATTTGTTTAGCTAATTTACATAAAAAATAATTTTAATGTAGTTTTAAATAAGTAAACAGCTTTTTTATGTGCGTGTAGGATTGTAAACATTTAATATTTGATATAATTATTTAATTAATATAATTATTTAATAAAAACAAATCCGAAATGAAATAAATAAAAGTCTTAGCTAAAAGAAAGTCTATTAATATTTTTGGTAGACGTAAAAATGTCTTGTTCCTGAAATTTAACATTAATTTAAGGAACTTTCGGTTTTTGCCTTAAATAAACCGAGCTTTTTGTAAGATTAATAAATCTTACATAAATAAATTAAGATAAAATAAATCTTTCTTTTTGTCTTAATATTTATTGTATCAGAATTAAGCACGATTTAGGATTTATTTATCTAACAAAAAAAAACAACGATTGACTTGAGGTAAATTGCAAAAGTTAAGTAAATCGTACTATTTGTACTCACAATTTTTAAGATTTATTTATTGAAGCCAGGCCATAGAAGCCAGGCTAAGGATACGTTTAATATATAGTAATACAAAAAATTAAATAAAGTTTCTTTATTTTTATATATTGTTCCAAAATTTAAAATATATTAGAACTAAATAATTAAGAAAGCCAAGTTAAGGACACGTTTAGTATATAAATGGAATAAATCAAGTATATCTCGTTTCCGAACCACGGTGCATCTATGCACTCTCAACGGGGCTCGACTGGCACAAACCAGAGACAGACTAACAAATTCCGAAAAATGTCACATTGCGCACATGAAAAATGTCCTTGTGACAAAGCGCCAACGCCAAGCGGCGGCAAGTGCGGTTGTGTTGGGTGTGCGGTCCCTGGTGTGTGTGTGTGTGTGTGTGGCAGAGCGAGTGTGCGAGTGTCAGGGTGCGAGTGCTGCTGGCTTTGCTTTAGCAAGGTCATGAGTAAATACGTTTGGAGCATGCTGTTTTTGCCGTTTATTCTCTAACAAAGCCAAGGCAGCAACAAGAACAAAAAGGAAGAATAAATAAAATAAAATAAAATATAGAAAAAAGTGAAAAGCGAAACAAGAGAGAGCGACGAACAGAGAAATTTATTGTCATATGTATATATTATATGGAAGGAAGCTTCTGCTGATGCTTCTTATTGATATTTATACAAAATACATTGGCTCGTCCTGCGACCGTGTCAGAGTGTGAGTCTGGTGCTAGTGTGTGTGATGTGTGCCAGTGTGTGTGGCTCATTTGTAATGGCGTCTGCTTGCCAATTTGTTGTGTGGCTAAAAAGAAATGCAAATGTGTATCGGTAAATCAAAAAGGACATTATTGGCTGCTTGTTAGACGTAAGCACAATTGCCAGCCATTACGTACGAAGGTGTCTCTGTGTGTGTCGTGTGTGTGCGTGTTTGGCATGTCCTGTTTGCTGTTGCCGTGTCTGTGTTTGTGCTTGTGTTTGTATTTGTGTTTGCCAATGGTCGACCGCTAAGTGCGCTTAAGCGTCAAACCAAATTGCCCGGCGGTTTGTTCTTCAGCAGCGCTTAGTTGCAAGTGCACTTTCCCTGGCTTTCCCTCAAAGCACACACACACCCACAACTCTCCTGGCTCTTTACAAAGTCATACAGAAAATATAAAAAACACGCACACACTCGAGTATTCAAGCACTCGAAACTTATTTGCTATTCTCGCACTCGATTAAGCGGCCAGCAGTTCGTTTATGGCTTTGATGCTACTTTTATTGGCATAACCGATGGCCAACTTTTTTTAATTGAATTCGACGTCCTGTTAAAAAGTTACGGTCCTTTCCCCAGTTTGCTCAATTGATTTATATTTCAGTTCGTTTGAAACTTGTATGGGTTTTGACAATGGAAAACACATTTAATTTTATTTATTATCAGTGGAAATTTATCACACACGCAGTAATAGCTTTTTAATTAATTTCTAAAAGTTAATTTAACTTGGTTGACCTTGAAATGCATTTTAAGCTCTAATATTGACCTATTTTTATTTCGGTTTATCTTAAAAAAAATATCGTATCAATATATTCATAAGTATCGATTTGAAGAATGACAATATTTAAATATTTTCTTGACGCATAAAATGTAAAAAAAAACAGTATTTTCTACAAGTCGAGCTTTTCTTAAAATTTGAATTAATGTTTAATATTTTAAGAACATTTTTTAAAATGTATCCCAATTTTTTCGAAATTTTAAAATGGGGTTACATTATTACAACTAGAAAAAATGACTAAATATTAAAATTTTAAAAACAAATTTATTAACTCAATAATAATAAACACAGAAAACCTTTCTCAATATTAATTCATGTTATTACTGCCTTATGAATTTTTCAAAATTTTTATTTGTATAAAAAATGATCTTATAAATAGATTTATAAATATAACAACCGCTTTTCTACCTCTTTTAATTTAAGTTACACATTTAAGTGTAATGAGTTATTCTCCTATGCCTTTTCTCGGATAATTTTGTGGCCTAGAAATAAGTTAAAGCGAGTAAGTTTTTATTTTATTTATTAATCTTTTTGAAACCAAAATTGTTAAAAAATTATTACTACAAAAATATTCTTTCATCTAAATTGATAGCTCCAAGGTCTTGCCTAGGATCGCTTTATACTTCATTATATGTTGTTAAAGCAAACCACCATTTGATATACAGACTGAAAAACTTTGTGCAAAGAACAATATATTTTTGATGACTGATAAACGTGACCTGAACATCACACTGTGCTGCATATGCTGCCTAATGGGGTATTCATTTCCGGTCCCTGATTATGTTTTTAAAGCTTTCTCTGCGATTTACTGGGGCTGTAAATATTCTGTGCAGTCAGTGTCATTGATTAGCCATCGCCAACAATTGATCGATAAATGCATATGTGTTTAGCTTCATTTTGGGTTTCATCCGGGAAGGGGAGGGGGGTGTGAGGGAAAAATAGGGAAAATTGCAAATACTTTCTGGCCAGTGGCGTTGAATGGCTCTCATGTGCACGGAGCGCGGCGTGCCAGGGCCATGGCTAAGTGAGTGCCAATGTGTGAGCACGGCAATTTTCAACTATTTATGAGAGCAGCCCCGCTGTCCCCCGCGTCGCAGGCGGGAGGGAACTACACCCAGGAGAATGCCAATGGAAATGGGGATGAGGTGGAGGTGGCACAGGGAGGAGCTTCTGCCTTTGTGTTAACCTGTTTTTGTTTTGCCAACCAAAGTTGGCACATAAATAATGAAGCACGGGGCATAAGTTCCCATTGATTTCGCAGATGTGTGTGTGAGTGGTGTGTGTGTTTGTGTGCTTTCACTGGGTTCAGGGGTAGAGGGTGGAGCACACCATATGACTCTGGAGATTAAGCCATTGTTTGCACCGAATGTGGCGCTCAGTCTGAGCTGCGGCTTAGCGGGCTGCGTACGCAAACAAAAGTTGTTCCGAGGGATTGCGGGCTGAGCGGGTGTTTTAACCCAATTCCGGATGGGTTGCTCCTGTTTCCAAGGGTTGGGGTTGATCGCAGACCATTGAGGAGCGTGGATAAGGCTGCTGGAATTATGGGGAATCTCTGCGTGCCATAAGTGGCTTAAGGAACCTAGCAGTAATTTTTGAAATTATAAGCTATCCCTACTGGTAGTGAGCCTTTACCTATTACAGGATACAGGATACAGGATACCGGATGAGTTCTTTTATATATAATCCAATAATCCAATAATTCTCCATCCCCTACAGCTCCAGCAGTGTAATGCGCCTTGGGGGCAGTGGCATTCCATACGACGGCGACCCCCTGACAATGAGCGCAGCTGGCAACGACTATGCCGAACTCTGTGATCTTGGACCCTCGCGCTGGAGTGCCCGACCCTACGGATACCATTCGAATGCCGCCGGCTTGGGCCTCGGTCCCACATTGGGAGCCACACAGTCGTCCTCGAGCGTGCCCACGGGCGGATCGGGGGGCCTTATCTCGCACCACCGAGCGGTGCCGAGCAGCTTCGAGGCGGAGGACATTGGCCTGGCCTTCGGCATGATCAGTCCGCCGCCGGGCAGCGGACCCTACATGGGATCCTCAGCAGCGGCGGCAGCAGCAGCGGCAGCGGCCGGGGGTTCCCGTGTGGGCAACAGCACGAGCTCGCTGCGCGGAGCTGGCGGTAGGAGCGGATTGTACTACTCGCCGCCGGGCACCTCATACACGATCATCGAGCGACCCCACTCGCCGCACTACTACTTCAACTCGGCGGGCGTGCCCACCAAGGGCGGTTCGCTGCCGGGACGTGGCAGCGCCTATCTCAGCTCCTCGCCCGCCAGCCACATGGCTGCCGGAACGGCGGGCACCCTGCCCACCTCGACGGCGGCCAGCGGCCGCTCCATGGGCGGTCAGCAGCACTCGAGCAGCAATGGGAATAAGAAGCGACCCATATCGCCGGAGCAGGTGCTGCGCATGTTCGGCGCCACGCAGTCGTCATCAGTTCCTACGAGTAGCTATCACTTCAGCAACGGCGGCACGCGGGATCGGGATCGCACCGGCAGACGGAGCCCGGCCAGCAGTCCGCCCTCCACCACCCACCAGGTGAGCGATGCACCAGAAACTGAAATCTTATTGTATTTGAGATACAATTATGATAAATTTATGTGTTTTTTAACCTTTTCAGATCTATCGGGATCGGGAGCGGGAAAGGGATCGCAGTGTCCCAAACATCCACGAACTTACGACGCGAACCGTGTCCATGTCGCGCGACCAGCAAATCGATCATGGTTTCGGCATCTGCGTCAAAGGAGGCAAAGACTCAGGTAAGTTGAGGGTGGGGATGAGATTCTAGGGTAATAAGGGATGTATATACCCACTAGGTTATTCTGTTAAGTTGTTAGATACTATTCCTTTTATAACCAACACCTAAAACAAGGTAATAAGATGTTAAAAGAGCAAACCAGACTCCAGATTAAAAAATCAACTTAATTATTTAACCATTTACAAAGAGAATTACTTCCACTGCAGCTTTTATAGCAAACTTATACTATTCCCGCTTAAACTGCAACATATAGAAGAAACGACATTAGTAACCAAGGGGTAGCTCCGCCCTATTTGGCAGCAAAAAAAAAGAATACCTGAGCATACAGTTACCCCTTTCCCCCTACTCCGCGCCCCCTTTGCCGCTTGATCCCATGTCACGCCCAGTCGGTTTGGGCTGATGGCTCTTCTTGGTTTCTCCGGGAGGCTCTTACGTGCAATTTAGTTTTCAATTTCATTTTATTGTCCGGGTGCCGGTTCCCGTCCGCTTTTCCTTTTCCCTTCCCCCTTTTCCTTCCCCCTTTACCATTTCTCTGCCCAACTGAGCCATGTGTCCATCCGTCCGTAGTCCATCCGTGTTGCCACGTGTATTCCCCGTGTATTGGCGTGTACATGTTGGTCTGTGACAAACCGCCAGCAGCTTTGACATTTCCAAGTGCATTTTGCACCTGACTACCTTTTTGGCTAACCAGCTCTTCCTTCCTCACGCCCTGCCCCCCCTCTCTCTCTGTACCCTCTGTCTGTGTGCTACCTTTTCTTCATTCCCATTTCCTGCCATAGAATTTATTTTTAGTTTGCAATATGCGGACGGCTTTAAAATCGATAAAAATCTATTTAAGTTGCCCCCGTATGCAGGCTTCTCTTGGGTACCCCCTTGCCCCTTTCTGCCTTCTGTGTTCTTCAACGCCATTGTGCACACACACACACTCACGTGCTTTATAAATTAAACATAAAATGGCTGCCGCACTCCATCCGCTTCCTACTGGCTGGGGGGCCTAATGAAAAAACATCGAAAATAAAAGAAGAGGCCCAGGAATGGGAAATGGGGGGCTACTTTTATTAAAAATTGAATGTGTGAGTTGGCTGCTAATTGATTTCCAACCCCTCCCGCGTCCCCCTTAACAGGCTTAGGCGTCTACATCTCACGCATCGAGGAGAATTCGGTGGCCGAGCGCGCCGGATTGCGACCCGGTGATACAATCCTAGAGGTGAACGGCACCCCCTTCACCTCAATCAATCACGAGGAGGCGCTGAAGGTGAGCATTTCCTTTGCAATTTTCCATGCATTCCAATATACATTTAAATCTCTCTTTTTATATAACTTTATTAAATTCTATGTAGTAGCTAATGTTATCTATACTTAGAAAATAAATCGATCAGAGCATGCGGCGATTTTCGGGGGGAGCAAACAAGCACCAGTGTGTGTTGTGTTCCCCAAGATATTTATATTGCAAATTAATATTGATTGACACTTTTAATCGTCCCTTTTTTCGGTTGAATGGCTGTTAGGCATTTAGCTGGAATAACGTTCTTAATATTGTTTATTTTTGGAAGATAAGGGAGACTTATTTAAGGGATATTTTAATTATTTAATTGAGGAAAAAAACAGAGTCCTAAAAAACAAAGTCATATATAATTTTCTTCTTAAAATCTGACAAAAACAAGCTCATAACAAACTTCTCTCTTCGATTCGAAATAGTTTATATAAATTCTTATAAATTCCCATAAATAAATTATGCTGGAAAACCCTTATCGGAATCTTCACATCTGAGACCTTTTCCCTTGGTTTCCCTCCCTCTGGGTCTAACTGCCCTAGCTTTCCCTCAACCCTGACAGCCATGTCAATTTCTCTTTTTCTTCCATCAAAAAATATCTAATTTTATTGTACACTTTATTGATTTTTAATGTGATTTTCTAGCCGGGCTGTCTTGGTTGTATCGGCAGCTTCAGTTTGTCAATCGCTGGTCCTTAATAGTGGCCCATAATGGGGTTCTATCCATCAAGCATATGTATATGCGCACAGGCCGATATGTTTAGATATATATAATATATATATATATGGTTGTGGAAAGGCATTCAGTAGGCCACATCGCCTTTTATGGCCGACACTTGACAGAGTAACCGAAAGAAAAGGATTTCCGCTCGCCCCTCCCCAGTGGCAGCTGCCTCCAACAACGAAAGTCAATTTATTGTGGAATATTTTATGTGACACGTTATGATAGTCAATATAATTCCTGGCCATGCATATTACTTGGCAGAAGACTTTGGCTTAGGAATGGTCGGAGACTGGCACATGGTGTGCCATTTCTCACGCTTTCTGCCAATTTAAACTTTAACCGTTTTGGACAGAACTTGTTTGGGAACACATACACACACACACACATGAGCTGATATGCAAATATACAAATATATATATGGATATATATCCCCCATATCGATTGCCGCCTGCTCTGAGCGATTTTCGTAGTTGTTTTCTATGAGAGTATATAAATCTTGATGCACTTGATACAGTTGTGTATGAATATGACTAAACCAAATACGAAACATACATGAAAATGAATTCAATAATACACTAATACAAATATACACTGAGAAAAAATTGGCAATAGACTAGTCGCATTTTGTATCCGCATTGTTTTGTGTACAGTATCCTTGGTTATTGCTATTCGTTATGATTTATTTCGATTTATTTGAGTAAGTATCTTATGTTAAACTGACACTTTGAGGACTCTGAAAGCACATCCAAAATGCAAAAGGACTTTCAAGCTAAAAGGCAGAATAAAAACCACAATGGCTTACTCCTAATCGACAGGAATAAGTGTGTGCATTTTGGGCTAAAACCCAACCACAGACCGAAAAATTAAGGCTCTGGGTGAGGAGCAGACACGACACCTGGGGGAATTCGCAGACCAATTTGCACGCAGCACCCGCACCTGCCACCAGACCCACTCCGAGTCCTCGGGCACACACAATTTTGTGCACATTCTCACATTAGTTTTTTGGTCAGAAACAATTAAAATAATGACAGCAAAATGTGGCCAGCACAGACACTGACAGCAAACGCAACCGCAAAAAAGGCAAACGACGGACGCAGCGGACACGCCCACAATTAAAGTTAATTAATAATTTTTTGGGAACAATTTCGCAACCACCTTTCGTACACGTTGTTTTTTTTTGTCGGCAATTACCACCGAATATCATTTCATTTGGTTCACTTTCCCCTTAATTTCTTTTCTTGGTACTTTTGGCTCCTTTTTCCCCACTTTCTCTCTTTCTCTCTCTATTCTCTATATGTTCTTCTTGTTGGTTCGTTCCGTTTTGCTCGCATCTGTCCTCTCTTTGTGTCTCTTCTATTGCCACATTTTTTCTTAACGCAGAGATGTGTGCAGATATTGAAATCGTCACGTCAAATCAGTATGACGGTCCGCGCGCCGCCCACGCTCAACTCGGCCGCCCCGCTCCACGGCTTCGGTCCGCCCTCCCGCGACCCCATGTACGCCTCGATGGCACCCCCGCTCCATCCGCAGAATCAGGCAGCAGCGGCAGCGGCGGCGGCGGCGGCCTCCGGAGCGGGCCTGCCCTTCCGCCAGACCTGCTCCTGGATGGATCGGCATGGCAGACCCGCCTCACCGCCCATGGAGTACGGGGGCAGGCGCAGCGAGCGAAGGGATCGGTGAGTACGGTGGGGTATGTGCTCCAAGCTGGGAACTAACTCGTATCCCTGTCCCAGGATACGGCGAGTGGAGCTGCTGATCGAGCCGGGCCAGTCCCTGGGCCTGATGATTCGCGGCGGCGTGGAGTACGGCCTGGGCATCTTCGTCACGGGCGTGGACAAGGACAGCGTGGCTGATCGGGCTGGACTGATGATCGGCGACGAGATCCTGGAGGTCAACGGGCAGTCCTTCCTCGACGTCACGCACGACGAGGCGGTGGGTCAGCTGAAGTACCACAAGCGCATGTCGCTGGTGATCCGGGACGTGGGCAAGGTGCCGCATTCCTGCACCTCCATCGAGATGGAGCCCTGGGATGCCTACAGTCCAACGGGCACAAGGTGGGTCATTCGTAATTCCCCAATCCCCTTTGGGACAACACCTAATCCTAGTGACTCCACAGAGCACGCCGAAAAGGTCAGATTGCGACCATGGTGGAGGAGAAGGCGCGCTCTCTGCTGCCCCGTCATCACTTTGCAAGCCTTTCCTACTATATCGCCGAGTATAGTGCGAAAGCAATGACCATAGATGCCTTTGTTGCCGTCTTATTAGAGATGTTAGATACGTACGAGAAGGTGGGTATATATATCTAGATGCATATATGGTTTGAACTCTGATTAACCTCCCATTCCAGCACACGCTAGTGACGGAGATACGGGAACTGGTGTTCCCCGAGGATCGCACGCGATACGACGAGCTGGTCTATCGCAGGGAGCGCGATCCTTACAGCGTGGACAGGCACAGGGTAAGCAGGGCTAGGACTTATCTCTCCCAGTTCCATATCCAAGTCAATTCGCATTATCTCTTGCAGCGTAAGGGAGACCCCGCACGTGATTTGCCGGTAAGCTTTTTAGAAGATTTATTCTACGACACAGACACTATATACACTTAGTTAAGAGAGAGAGACTCTTCTCTAGCCCCACACTGAGCATGTATCCAAACTACTATATGTTATCTGCGGTCTATCTACTGTCTCTACTATAAAATCTATAAAGAACTACTTACTCGCCTATAAAGTGTTTATTGTTTAGTATCTCTTCTCGCTGTTGTCGTTGATAATTGTTGTTGTCACTGTATGTTTGTAACTTTTACTTTAACTTATCTGTTTCAACTGTAGTCAAAATACAAAATAACACTCGACATAAAAAGAAACTAAGAAAAGAAAATCAAAACAAAACTTGTAGTTTAATTGATGAACGACGAGTCAACAACACACTTGATGTTTTTCTTTAGCCACCCAACTTGAAACCAGTTAGAGCTTCTTTCATTTCCCAATAAACTTGCATGTTATTTTCCTATTTCTCTGTCGGGAAAGCTTTCGGAAACTCGCTTACTTTCGATTCGGACCTTGGCAACTCAAATTGCAAACAACTCGAAACAGAAACAACAAGAAATCGAATGTCAATTTTTCCAAAATCAACAACACAAACATTCACAGCTTTAGTTACTTACTTTGTAGTGGCAAGAGTTTAACATCATTTTTAGCAGTAAGAACAAGGTAAATAAAGGTCATTGTGGCCATTGTAAATTAAGCTGAAAACGAAACAATTTCGAAATCAACAACGAAACTCTGGGAAGGTACAGTTGACCACAAAAGACTTAGCAACAGTCTTTGTAAATAAACCATATGCAGGATATATTCAAATCGAATTAATCTTAGATCAGCTTAGTTATCTTTAACTCTAGTTTTAGATTTAAGCAAAATTATTGTACCATATCGAATCGAACCTATGTAATACCACACCGAAAAGTGCACCTATAAAAGGATAACCAAGAAACTAAAAACAGTCACCCAGAACTAGCACCGATATATGCATATAGAAACCTATCGATATATATATCAATCGAAAGTACGAATGCACCAAGACCCCAAACACTCTATATCCGTTTCCCTCTCCACCCACTATCTCTGTCTCGCTCTTGCCTCTCTCTGTCTCTTTCTCTCTCACTGTTTCTGTCTGTGCTGAGTAGCGATCTATCAAAGCCTGGATCAGAATCCCCTCTCACTCTCACCCACTGTCACTGTCACTATCTCACTCGCTCTCTGATTCGTATGCAAAACGTATCCAAATCGCTTCGTTTTCGTATCGTTCCATTCCGTACCACTCCGTTCCGTTCCGTTCCCCAACAGGTGACATCCGACGATTTGGAAATATTAGCTGCCACCGGACGGAGTCCCTCGTCGGACTCGGGCCTGGGCATGACCGTAACGGATACCCACAAGCGGTACTTAGCCTAGAAGAACCTACTTAGAACTTACCAAGAACCCATATCCGTATCCAAATTCATACCTATAACCTTCTCCATTCCCTTATCCTTAACCTTATCCGTAACCTTATCCGTAAACTTATCCGTAATCTTATCCGTAATCTTATCCGTCCCCTTATCCGTAACATTATCCGTAACCTTATCCGTAACCTTATCCGTAACCTTATCCGTAACCTTATCCGTAACCTTATACGTAACATTATCCGTAACCTTCGCCGTAACCATATCCGTAGCCTTATCCATAACTTTTTCCGTTACCGTATCCGTAACCTTATCCCTAACCTTATCCATAACCTTTTCCGTAACCTTATCCGTAACCTTAACCGTTACCTTATCCATAACCTTATTCGTTACCATATCCCTAACCTTATCCATAACCTTATCCGTTACCGTATCCCTAACAGTATCCGTAACCTTTTCCGTACTTTTACTCTTAACTTTATCCGTAAACTTTATTCACAACCTTATCCGTAACATTCTCCGTAACCTAATCCGTGCCCTTATCCGTAACCTTATCCGTAACCCTATTCCTCCATCGTTTTTCCGTAAACGCAGTCAGAACTTAAATCGCATTTATATTGATTAAATTTATTTGAATATTTTACGATTATTTAAAGAATTTAGTAAGTTATAATTCGTTTTACGGTTCAACTTTTAACAGCTTAAAAAATAAATAGAAAAACTTCCTACATTTTAGTTGAAGAAATAATGAATTTCAGAACGCGAGTGTATACATTTCTCGAAACTGTTTTCCTAAAGTTCAAGGCTAGCTGTAAAAAGTGATTTTGGTTCTGACTGCAGTTCAAGTTACCCCTCTATGACATATAATATATGTGTGTGTGTGTGTACGATAGACCCGCACTCCAGTTGCCCCATCGTCCAATGTCGGCGGGACCCATACTACATCGCTCACACCCAGCATCGGCATCGGCTTCGGCTTCGGCATCAGCATCCCATTATCAGGCAGGCAGCAACCAGTCCTCATCATCATTATCGCCACCCCAACAACAGCAGCCACCACATCAGCAACATCAGCGACAGCATCATGCCTCATTGCGTCATCTGGGCGGCGCTGGATCGGGACTGGGATCGGGATCGGTATCAATAGCTGGGCGTCATCATCACCGCCATCAGTCGGGACCAAGTCAATTGAGGTTCAAGCAGGCCAATGACAATGTGCAACAGGTCAGGACCGAAGCGAGTCGGGCGAAGAGTGTAGCAAAGCTGAAAAACTAACTCTACCTTCTGTCACACTTTTCCTGAAGCTCTTCTATATAGATATTTTCACTACTTTGAGGGTTTTTTCCTATAAGAACTAAACGAATCTTTTGGGAATTATGTAGAGAATTTTCTTAGCCAAATTTATCCAGCTTTCAGTGAGCTTTCTTCTAGCTTTCTAACTTTTAATTTTCTTTTTCGATACGTTTCATAAAGCTCTAAATTTTGAATTTACAAAATGAATTGGGTTTTTATTAAGAGAAATCAATTTTTATATAAAAACATTATTTGATAGGGGATAATTTAATGTAAAATGATTACCTCATATATGGATTTCTCTTAATTCCTTCAAAAATATAAAAAAATTGACATTCGGTCACCACGATTTGAGATTCTCTAATCTCAGTCTGTCTGTGGTATCTGTTTGATTTCAGTTTGTATCTTTAATGTCCTAGCCTCTCTCTCTCTATCTTTATCTCTATATATGTATCTGTATCTCGAACTACTTTTTGTATTTTTGTCTTACGTTTTGTGTGTGTCTATTGTCGTGTTTATATTTTTGCATTTTTTTTCGTCCAACCTGCTCTATGTGGTTTCAGTTTACGTTTTCTCGTCTCGTCTCTGTTTCCGGTTATGTTGTACTTCCTTTTTTATAAATGTTGTCCAATTGGCATTGAGTGTTGTAATACCGTTAAGTCGAATTAAGAGCATCGCCAAACTGAATTGGTTGCCAGCCAAGAGGCTTTCGAGACGCTGAACAATATATATATTCTGTAAATTCTTTCATCCCGGCTTAGGAATACGGCTGTGATGAGCACAGAACTCGCCGGGGCAGCGAAACCCTTTTACCGGAATACGAACAAGATACGGTGAGTAAGTGATCACGCAGTGATCATGAAAGATATATTGTTGTAGGGATTTTTAGGCAGAAGTAACCGATGTATACTTGCTAGAAGGGTTATGTTTTTGATATATTAATGATACAGGGGGAAAGTATGTAAAGAAGTTCATAAAGTAAACCATTTCTGAATCAACATTAATCATTTTTTCTATATTACATAAAGCCTGTAGCTTTGTTAAATTTATTACATAGAACCATTTGCCATTCCATGAAGTACCATTTCATGATTAGCACAATTTATAATATATATTCCCTATATACCTTATATTATACTAATAATTATGCAAAACCCCCATTAAAACTTCACTCAGTTTGTCTACTCTTTATTCTTTGTATCTGTAACTGTATCTGTTCTATATATTAGTACGACAACTAAGCTAACACTAGACTTAAGCACTATCTTATGTGGAGCTAAGGTAACGAGTCTGGGCGGATATATATTGTCGCCGCCTCACATCTTGTCGTGCAGCGAGCCCTCGGCCACCATGGGCAGGTGGTAGTCGCGGGGCGGCGTAAAGGGGCGCACAAAGTGGCGCCACTGACGATGGTGCAGGGGCGGCGGCGTCTGGGTGGGCGTGGCCGAGGACGAGGACACGGTCGCCACAGTGGCTGCCACCGCATGTTGGTGCTGCTGATGGCAACTGTTGGGCTCGAATTTCGGGCGTGGTATGCGCAATTGTTTGATCTCCGTCAAATAGGTCTCCATGCTGTCGGTCGTCGTCACTTGCCTGTTGATGTTTGATTTGTTTAAATGATTTGTTGTTCTTTGGCCAAGTTGCAATCAGTGTGGAGTGGACTTTGTGCGCGAGTTTGCCATTGCAGTCGGTTGAAAAAGTCGGGCAAAGTAAATAGAAAGGGTAAACAAGGGGGACTGGTTCACACCAAGCAAGGGTTTAGGGTTCAAGTTTCAAGCTTTAATTATCCTAAAGAGGGAAAGCCTTGAATTTCTATTAAAAAAGTTCATAGAAATGTAGTATCAAAAAGGTAATTTAGTTATTATTTAATCAAGCTTACAGCTTCCTGATTTATAATTGAAAAGAAAAACTATATTTTCTTTTGGGAGCTCCCTCTTTTAATGGAGAGCCAACTTCACTTAAGTTCTTGTTTGATTTACTGCGAAAACTCGTGTAGTTAATTCTTTATTTTTGATGAGCAAAAACTTCCTCGCACTTTGCTCTACTACAACTTGTTGAGTAAGTGCAGCAAAAGTGAAAGTAAACTCACAGCCAAAACCCCCCGAAGTCTGTGAGTGTGAGTGTGTGTGCTTGGCTAGAAGACAAGAAAATTGCAATAATTTCCGCAAAAGGCGTTCAACCGCATCACATGCAGGCAGCAGCAGCAGTCAAGTTCAGGGCAGGGTTTTCATTTGGTTCGCACGAAATTGATTTGGACTTGGGCCACTCTGGGAATGGGGGAAATGATTCGAGGAGCTAAACGGCTTGCGATCCGCTTGCTTAGCCCTGTTTACACAGCTGACACCATTTGGGCCGGCTTGACTTGACTTGACTTGACCGATGTACCATAGCCAGCAGAGGAAGAAAAATTGGAATTGATTTTATAAATTGAATTAAAGTCTGGGGAATTCTGGTTGAGTGGAAGCTGCCTTTGAAATTGAAAACTATGTTTTCTAAGGGTTTAATTTTTGAAGAAATATCACAGAATCAAAGGCAGAGTTTAATCATATTAAATGAAATGTTCAAAGCTGTAATATTAATTATCTTAACAGGTAAAGTCCTTATAAATTAAGACCTACAATTGACACTTGAAACCTTCAATTATTTCGGACTGTGCATGTACCATAAACGATGGAAAATGGACGGACTAAGGCCCAGACCACGCCGGCAGCTGAGTAACCAGTTTGATTTCAACCAAAACTGACAAACAACTTTTTTGCTGGATGTCGCTTGTCTGGCTTACGGGGACACTCACTTTTCTCTCTCGGAATTGCCGCGTCGCGGAGGGGGCTAGAAATCGAGAGAGCAATAGCCAAGACCAAAACTCAAAGTGGGTCATTAGAGAAATGTACTAAATAAGGTACAAACTTTGTCAAGAGCATGACTTAAATGGAAAGTAAATTGTTGCAGCGAGAGGGAGACGGCTGGCAAACAAGTTGTTTGTAATGTAAATAAACCATTTGGATGCGTAGCAAGAACCGGCAAGAGCCCCGAAATCCGGTCCACAAATTCAATGGGTGTAAAATATATAATTACGAGATTGAGCCCAGTTGAAAGACTTAACTTGAGGAGGAGATGGGAAAAGACGAAGACATGTCTGTCAATAGAAAACACTTCTCGTCCATCGTCCATCGTCCGTCCATCATCATAATGAGAACCTTAATTGAGGCGAGGGGAGTGCGCCGTCGAGGTGCTAATTCTTGAATGCTGATTAACCGTTATGACGAACTCTTTCACATCCATCCATTAGGCCATGTTAGCAATCCGGACAGCTTGTCATCTTTTGACATTATTAATTATACCCGACTGAGCTCTGCTTCGAGGGGGGTTTAGGTTTAGGTAATTACGTTACCTTTTTGGCAAGACTCCAGGGGGTTACCACCTTCTCGCTTTAAGGTCTTATGTAAAGCTCAAATCAATCTTAAGAACCAGGGGAATATACGAAAAATATCACTATATTTCCTAAATTTGCAAGTAGCAACAGCAATTCCACTTTAAAGTTAACTTAGAGCTTGGAAAACCTTTAATTTCAAAGCCTTAATTTCAACGAATACCAAAAACTTGATACATTTATTTTAAGACTCCCAAATTAAATTTCATATTGAAATACTTCGATCCATTATGATTTCTAAATTGCACACCTTAGGCTATTTTTTTGGCAATCATTTCAGTTGACAAACCACAAATCAATTTGAATTTCCAAACTCTTATGTGTTTGGCCTTGAAGAGGCATTAATAAAATCCAGCTTTTGGGATTAAAATACGTTGTTGTGGGGCAGCCGCATCGATGCGGTGAACCAATCGTGAACTCTGTCCCCCTTGATCCCCTCCCACTCGCATGGGTATCGGATGACAAAGAGGTGCCCTCGATTCCCCGTTAAAGCCTGCCCCCCAAGCCCAGACTCCGACTACGCAACGAGGTCAATGGCATGTGCTTTGAATGATGATTGTCAGCTTTTCGATTCGAGTTACAAAAATTCAGCTACGACTGCGACTAGAGCTGCGGCTAACAGATAAAAAAACCAAATACAGCAAAAATAATAATAAAACAACATCATCAGCAGCAGCAGCAGCAGCGGAGCGTCGACATCAAAACTTGGCTGCAAAAGTTTGCAAAGTCATAAATTTGATTGATTTTGAAATGGTTGCCCTGAGCAGCTTACCGAGGAGACGCAAAATAGGAAAAAAAAACACATAAATGATTGGACAATTTGAGAGAAAAATCGTTGGAAAATGATGTGTGCCTTACGCACAAAATACAGTTAAATGGTCTGGCAAAGCAGACAATTGACTGAAAGTTTTCATTATTGTTTGGGAAATTCTCTTTCTCTTTCCCCGTCTCTTTCTGGTGTGAAAGTTGTTGTGCCTCCCGGTTTTCCGGGAGCCGAACTTGCTCCTTTGGTTCTGGTGAAATTTCTCCGGCTGTCACAGCCCGAACCTTACTCATTTTTGGTTTTGTTTAAACTTTTTCAAAGTCACACAAAAGGTGAGCACTTAATTCACACTATTGTTGTGGCAGAGGCCATGCATAATTTTGTCCACAATTCTGTGTGTCGAAAGAAAAACAGAAACCCCATTCTGAAGCTGGCTAGCTCATTGACCCATAAGCCCACAGCTCGGTCTGACAGCTGACCGACTGCTCATCTGGCGCTGGCCGAGAATAATTTATCAAATCTCGCGATCGCCGTGGATGAGAAGTGGGTCAGAAGAGTTGGCCCTAAAGAGATTGGTAAATTGGAACCAATTTGTATGAATTATCGGTCCAAGCCATGCGTTACTGGAGCAATCTCCATTAGGGAGAATTCTTATTTATGCCATTTCCAATAGCAATTACTTCTCGGCTAGCCCCTGGGCTCCAGAGACAGGCAGAGACATTCGTAAAGGCCTGTCCAAAAGCCATTAAAAGCATTTCGCTTGTTCCCTTGTTTTATGCCCAGTTCTTTCGAACCTTTCGCGCTGGCTTTCCCTGTCGCCGACAGCCGTATTCTGACTGCCGATGTTTTTCTCCTTTCTGGGTTTAAATGTTTAGCAACTACGGGTATTTCGCAGTCTTACCACTTAGAATCCGTCAGCAGATGGGGAGAGACGGCAACAAATCAACTGAAACCGCTGCCCGACTCCAGTTTGGTAATTAAAAAAAAAAAAAGAGAAGAGAAACAAATAACAAACCAAAAACAAAGGAAATTAGCTCGGCCAAAAAAAAAGGTGAGAAATAGAAGTTAATTGAATGCAAAAAGCGAGGCAATAAAGTTGTCTGCCGCAATTTGTGATTTTTCTGTTGCCAAAGAGCTAGCGACCAAAAAAACAGAGCGCGATGATATAACCACCAGAGAAGAGTACCAGTGGCAGTGGCAGTACCAAAACTTCTGCTGGCTTTATGATTATTTTGAATTTATGCAACGATTTGCCAGCAAACAGAGCGCGAAATGTAACGAAACGCGAGACTTGTCAACTCCACAACTGGCAGCAGCAGCAACTTGTTTCTCGGCCAATTTGGCCGCGGGTAATACGCACTTTTGGCTGATGCTCGTCGGTCTCTTGATACTCCTCTGACTTCAGCTCTGACTGCTGTTTACGTTTCTGAACCTCACGCTTGAAGCGACGACGCGCGACTGAAACTGCAGACTTGGCTGAAGGCAGCTGAGCTCTGCCCGACTCCAATCCACAATTGTAGTTGCTCATGTTGCCGCCGCCGCTGCTGCTTTGGCCAAAAGCCAACCAGCCGCAAAGGCAGCAGCAGCAGCAGCAGTGGAGCTACTCTTTGTTGGCCAGAGTTGTGGGCAGACGACAAAGAGTTTGTAAGCAAGGAAACAAAAGACAGAAACCTTGGATTACCGCCATCATCGAAGTTCAATATGTGGGGAATATTGGGGGAAACCCTCGAGAGAAACGACCCAGAACTTTGAAGAATGATCAGAAAATTATCTTAGATCAGCTTGACTTTATAAAAAGAAATTGTCTGACACTGAAATTAAGTGATTTATCGGTTATAAATATATTTATTTGGCTAAAGAACCATATATGGAAGGGCCTTACTTTGTGGGAAGTGTAATAATAATAAACTTAAAGCTCGCTCTTCTGCTTAGGTGCAAAGATATTTTAGTAATATTTACACTTATATAAGGTCTAGGATTTATTACTATATTAAAATTAAAAGTATATTCAAATAATAGTAAATATTCATATCAAAGTACATTGGCTTAACATATTTTATACTCTGAATAAAGTAAAGCTTATATTTACAATTAAGTCTATTATAGAATACTCGTTTTTAACATTTAAGAACTAATTCCTTTGAGCACTTACATGGAATTATGTTTCCAATTTGATACATTTATTTTTAACCTATTTTAAGATGATTTCCCATCAATTAAAAGAAAATTAAAATGATGTACAAAATCGAAAATATTTTCCATTATCCCATAAACTCTTATTCTTTTATTCAGTTATAAATTTAAAGCTAGAGAGCATTTCGTAGTTGCCTCTGCCTAGAAGCACACACATCATCTTGGGCCTTTTCTTGTTTGTTACTTTGGGTTTTGCTTTCTTTGACGTTTTTGCCACCGAACGAACGCTGTTTCCCCAGTTACTTTTTATGGCCTAGTAATGTAAAAAATTACCCACAGCGACGACAGAAACAATGGCAAGCGATTTGATAAACAAAGATTGTCAATATTTATGACTAAAAATTATACTGCAATTATATCGCAGAGATTTACGGGGTGCAAATATATATATACATGTCGCAAGTCAGTAAGTGCTGGATTTACGCAATGGTCAAACTGGAGTGACAAATAAATAAAATGTATCTGTGGGATACTGCGGTGGCAACTGCAGCTGACAACGGCGACTGCAGCTGTGCAGCGGCTGCGGCGGTTTTTTTTTTGTTTTGTATTGCCTCCGTGCTTGGTTTTTTCTTGCATTTACTTTTTCTCTTCCACTTTGGTTTTTTGTTTTGCTCGGGCATGACGTAAACAGAAAATTTGTTGTTTTTCCGCCGACCGAATAAGGCGGGAGTTGATGGCCAGAAAGGCGTTTGCATTTGGCATTGAAAAGAGATGATGCTCATTAGTCTAGTGTTGTTGTTTATTCCTGAGCTGCAATAATTAATTTTCCCTCCATCGTTCCCTCTCTCTCTTCCCGTCTCTCCTTATCTCTCTCTTCCATCGTCACACGCGGCGTATGCGCAACGGATCGGAATCGCATTAATTGGAAACAGGAACAGGTAAGCTCGATGTTCGCCGCATTCGCCGTTTGTTACACTTTTTCGAAACTATCTTTTCGACACAAACACACACACACACGCCCACGAATAAAACACATAAACATAACACACACACACCCCAAAAAAATAAACACATAACAAAGGAAAAGACCAATAAGGAAGCAATCGTAACCAGAGAAAACCCCACAAACAGCCAGAGTCTTGTAAATATTTAGCCCGCTGCTCGTTTTAAGCCGCCTTGCTCTAACTTATTTCGCCCGCCGGTGATTCGTGTGCATAATTTTGCAGTGGGACGGGATGGGGCGGTACGTAACGTGGGCGTGTTACGTGCGCCTGCAGAGCGGAGCTTTCGAGAAGAAGATTACCGAACAAAGTTTTGACATAACCAAGACTAATTAGCCAGCGAGCGGGTTTACGTAGTTGCAGGCATTATAGAAGCTTTAAATCCGGGATTAGAGTCACTGCAGCGGAAATGTATTTTAAATTGAATCCGAAAAGTATGCTACGAAAAATGTAAGAGCCAGCCCACGGCAACATGCTGATGTTGCTAGCAACATTTTAGCAAGCTACATTTGTTGCCAAGCTCAGTAGTTCAGGAAAATATATAGAAAACTCGTTAGTTAAGGCTTAAATAGTTATCTAAAATTAGTAGTTGACCCACAGGACCCTAAGTTAATACCTGAAATTAATTTAAAATATATTATTTAGCAAACTTTTACCTTATTAGTCTCTAAAATATATGTAATAAAATAGTTTAAAAGGTTGTGACAATCCAAAAATTGGAAGAGTAATGTATTTCCCAAAAAAGACGCTCTAATCATGAGAAGAGTGTTGTATTTAACTAAAATATCATCTGCAAAATCAATTCTTAACCATATATATAGTAAAAAATTTATATTTTAGAGCCTAATATTTAAAGTAAAGTTTTTATATATTTTAGAGAGGCCTAGCCCTTTAAATCCAAACATTAACTCTTTTCATTTACCACCTTAGAAGTCAAAAACAATTAAGAAATAAATACATCAAAGTACCCATATATTGGTCAAGACCTTAGAGATATAGTTTGGACTCTCATTATCCAATAGTTCTCACTAGTCAATCTAAGTAAAAGTATTTATTTACACAACCTATAATCGAGTATCGACTTGTAACCAGTAACCGTAGTTATATATTGATGATAATACAAACAACTTAGGAACCCCACAAAGACCCACCAAGAATCCCCCCGTATTTCTTTCCTTCTTTCCATTGCCTTCTCCTCTTAACCCAAATATAAACACACTCTGATTTTCAAACCCTGATTTTCAGTCGAATCTCTCATTTCACTTGGCATATCACCACCATCCACCAGAGCACCCCCTTTAGTTGTTCCATCCAACACCATATAGAGCCCCGATTTTGAGTTGGATACCCCGTTCCGTGCCTCGTACTCCCCGAAATTGTTCTCGTTTGTTCATTTGTGTGCATTTCAGGGCGGCTACTTAGATGGACTGCGTTCACATTTGGGTGGTTTAACACAACGTGTCAAATCATGGTATTGGGGACGACCTCTAGTAAGTGCCAATGTATTTTTCGTTAAACGTTAAGCGTTAAGCGATAAACGAAAACCACCAAACAAAAAATACCTAACTAATAATGTAAACGACACCAGCAACCACAGCATAGAAATTGTGTTCGCAACTTGAGTGGAATTAATTGTCTGCGAATCGTTCTCACAGTCTGCATTTTGTTTTTCTTTTGGAACAGACCTTTCGATCTGCATCTCGTTGCATTAACTTGGCCTGAACTTAGTATTGTTGCTATCACTCTCTCACTCGCTCTCTCTATCTCTCCGTTTATCTCTCTATCTCTCTGTAACTCTGTCTCTGTCTCTGTATGAACTAACTAAACTAAACTTAACTCAAGTTAACTTAACTTTAACTAAACCCAACTAAACTGTTTTGAATGTGCATTGCATCGACTGCAAGCCGGCAATCACGTCTTTAATTAAATTAAAAACTAAATTTAAAAACTTTGATAATTCGTTCGGTTGCATTTCCAGCATTTTGTGTTGTATTCGTAGGATTGCGTTTTAGTTTTGTGCTCTCATTCCAAATCGAATTTGCTTGCCCCACAAGTTGAACCACATTCTTCTTATCGTTGTGTTTCCATTTTTATTTATTTTTCGTGGCGCACTCAAAACGTTTCATATAGATTTCCTTAGTCTCTTTTCTGTAAAGTAATTGTCGATGTAAGTATCTTAAAACAAAAGCTAAACAAGACACGAGACTGAAACAGTCGACATTTGCATTTAAAAGGGAAAGGTCAAGCCTTCAAACGAACCGAAATAAATTACCAAAAACAAACAAAAAATCGAAGAAAAGCTTGAAAAATACATTTGCACATTTACGCATGAGTCACCCCGATTTCTAAACACACGCCAAATATATCTATATTCGTACAATATCGAGCAAATTGGTCTTGGTTCACCGCCAGCCATTATCCACCAATCCACCGATCCACCGATCCATTGATCCACTGATCCACCGTTCACCGCCCACCGATTCACCTCTCACACATCGATTTGTAGTGTTCTTCCATTTCTCTTTTCGTTTGCCCTGTAATTAGTGTAAATCCCGATTTATGTTGGCCTTATTTTAGCTGCTGCCGTCCCACACAACCACACACACGCACTCCCACACACACAACCTAGTTGTAGTTAGCAGCTATTAGTCCTGTAATTCCTGTAAAATAAGTTCGAGTTCCCAAAGTTTTAGCTAGCGCTTCGTTCGGAAGTATACTCCTAGTCCGACCTAGTCTCTAGCTACCCAAATCTAAGTGTCTTAGTTGCCAAATCTTGCCATTAGCTTTTATAACTAGAACGTATATTGCTGTATAGTCGCCTTAAAAGCCTTTAAAATGCACAAACTCAAAGCGAAAAAACAACACTCCCTTTTGGAAAATATAAGAGAAACACATACACAGATACGCACACAAGCACTCGCATATTCATAACTTGCACCTGACACTCGGCTTAGTCCAGGATACGAGCTTAATATGAAGGTGAACGGGTGTCTTGGTCCTTGGATAAAGTGAAATGACAGAGGAACTATCCCACTTTGGTCCTAATTTATGGAGTGTTGAAAGAATTACTCTTACTGCAACGTGATGTTGCAGAAAACAAAGGGAATTAGCCTTAACTGCATAAAGGGGATTCCCAACTTGTAACCCTTTGTATGGCAACATTATAATTAGCAGATATTTATTTGAAAAGGTTTTGTTTATTTATTAAAAGTATAAGAAGAATTGCAGTTCTCTGATTTTTTTTTTAGGTTTACCATTTAGGCAATATTTTCGATATTATCCGTACTTTATAAGCTCATAACTTTAAATAGTTAAAAATCTATATCCTTTTTTATTTATTTCAAAAGAGTCTATATTAGACCTAGAAGTTGTTAATTTAAAAACAAAGTTTCGAAATATTGCTTCCCTCTTTTCAAAATGCCATGCACAGGGCTAATTATCATTTATAAATGGCGTGTTGATAAGTTCTCTAGGCTTTCCCTCTCCCCTTGCAGATGAACAACTTTCCAAATATTCAATTCAAGTTCATTTTGAACGCATCCTCCCTCAAGATAACCCACAATTTGCCGCATCAAAGTATCAAAAGCAAAAGCCACTGCCAGGGCAATCAAGCAACTGCAAGAGCTTACATCAACGAATAATCCAAAATGTTGAAAGGTAACGAAAAATCGAATGCAAAGGAACGTTGAGAAATGAAAAATGAACCATGAAAGCTCGGCTGCGATTGAGGCAAATCAACTCAGTTCAATTCACTTCGAATGCCAATCGATATCCGTAATCTTCGACTGTCTCCCTCTCTCTCTCTATCTCTATCTATATCTCCATGGCTTTCTCTCTTACTCGGTAGCACGCATTGGCAAAAAACCCCCGTCCCAAAAAACCACCCAACTTACCCCACCGTAGAGTGAACTGTCATACTTTATTCAATTAAACCTCTATCTGTATGTTGTTTGCAAGTTTGCAATTGAACGAGAACCAAAACAAACAGCAGACACTCGCAAAATACGGCTGAAACCAAGACTTTTGTATTTATAGTATATTCTAAGCATATTTCCACACGCAATCAATACAAACTACCAAAAAAAGAACAAAGTTTTTAATCTCTACTACTTACCAAGCAACTACAACGAATTCTTATGCAAATATTTCTACTACTTTCATTTTACATTAAAAAAACCAATCAAATGTTTGCTCACTATGCAAAAACAAAACAAAAACTTTGCCAAAAAATAAACACACAATGTGGCCATATGTATATTCGAAAACCGAAATCAAAAAACCGAAAACCAAATCAAAAAACCGAAACAATCAAAATGTATAGGAGTTGGCCACAAAACTCTCTCGGAGTTTCGATATGAAGGAGGAAGGCGGCACATTGCTGGGCGATAAAGGTGTACGAAGGCATCAGGTGAGTGCTACTCGAAATCTAGTGCAAGCACACTAACTACCAGATATCTACCAATATAACCGACTATACAACAGCACTTGAATGCCCAGAACAACAATAACAACTTCAGTACTAAGAGCGTATGCGAAATAATGAGTTTCGGTTCGAAATTATCAAGTATCAGTTATGACTTTCGTCGGTTTTTAACAAAATTTTATACAATTTGGTCACCTTCCCCAAACATTTCATGACTCATTCCAAACAAATCACACAAGTTTCTCCTCTCTCTCTCTCTATCTCTGTACTGTATGTCTCTCTGTTTACCTAACTCAAAAATAAACTGCAAATATGCCATTGAATATTTTGAACTAGCAATATGTATGTACAAATTTGAATTGGCCTACCTTCCATAGCTTGAACCGTTTCCTATTGTTTGCCCCACGAGACACACACACACACGTAAATAAGTACAACAGTTCGAACAACAAACTATTTACCAAGATCCTCAGATCGACAAAACGTTCAATTTGCTTGCCTTGACTTTACCAAACCACCCAATGTACTTAACCAGCTTGAACCAAGTTACCTTTGATCAAACCAAAACACAATTTGAGCATTTACCTAAACTTAGAATCGAACCAGTAGCTCCTTGACTTGGCTAACAACGAATAAACCTTTCATTAAATGGGATTTTTTTGCGAATCGGTCGCTTCCTAACAATATATCTGACTTTACGAGTGCGAATTGTATCTTTTTCAGTCCATGCAGCGTCTGTCAGCGGAGCAGAATGGTGGTTCAACGACTGAACAAACACATGAACACAATCCAAACGTCGTACCTGATCATAGAGGCAACTTACACATTACAGTTAAGAAAACCAAACCAATTTTAGGTATTGCTATCGAAGGTGGTGCTAATACAAAACACCCGCTCCCTAGGATAATCAATATCCATGTGAGTATCCTTTAGCAGGAGAAGAAAGTGACCCAAATAATTTTATAAATTATAATTTGATTTTGCAAACAGGAAAATGGTGCAGCATTTGAAGCGGGCGGCCTTGAAGTCGGGCAACTGATCCTGGAGGTGGACGGAACCAAGGTGGAAGGTCTACATCATCAGGCAAGATGCAATAGAATTTAATTTAAAAAATAAATTAATAAATTTACTAAATAAATCTACTAACTTAACAGGAGGTCGCTCGACTGATAGCCGAATGCTTTGCTAATCGTGAAAAGGCTGAAATAACCTTCTTAGTTGTCGAAGCAAAAAAATCAAATTTGGAACCGAAGCCCACGGCGCTGATATTTTTAGAAGCCTAACATTTGCTTGCCCTGCCGGCCAGTGACCCATTAGAACGCCAGAAGCTGGAGTTCCTCTACGAATGGGGCATCGATTTAACGGAGACGCCAAAACCAATGCCAACACCAATACCGCTAACGAAAGCCAAGAACCCGCCGCCACTGCCGCTGCCCCACGAGAGCAGCCTCAACAGCCACTATGGCGGCAGTGCGGCGCTCAGCAATCATCAACCTCATCCGCACACGCATCCGCATCCGCAGCCACACACCAGCAGCAACACCACCAACACACAAGCAACACCAACGACGGGATCAGCAGCTGCTGCGAACAAGCAACAGCAGCAACAGGTCAACACCAACACCAAAACGAACACGCCCACGAAAGCATCGCGGGAGGCGACTCCCACTCGGGAGCAGCATCAGCGACATGCCACGCCCACGCGCGATCAGCCGCAGCAGCAACAGCACACGCCCACGCGACAGCAGCAGCTGCAGCAACGCAACGAGCAGCGCGATCAGCAGCAGCGCGATCAGCAGCAGCACCATCGCGAGCGGCAGCAACAGTTGCGGGAGCAGCGTGAGCAACGCGAGCGGGAGCACCAACACGAACACGATTACGATCACCAAGGACACCATGCACACGGACACCACCATCGGGATCACCACGACTCCCACCACCAACACCACCAACACCAACAACACCAACAACACCACCAACACCATCACCATCATCATTCTTCATCAGCATCACAGCAGCAACACCAACGCTACAGCAGCAGCAGCAACAGCTACAAAACTCATAATAATTCCGTTTACCAGTAAGGAGAAACCGAACGCAACTCTCAAAACTCAACAAAAATGCAATTCCAGCGATTGGAGCCACGAATTTTTTGGAAACATTCTTTCAAACTGCAACAGCAATTCAACCAGTAAACAGTTTAATTGTGCTAACTTTTATACGAAAACAAACTCTAACTTCTGCCCCCCTACCCCTGAGTCCCTCATGCACGCCTCTTTATACACAGCAAAAAAAAAACTGAAAGCGCTTGACAGAAGTTATCGGAAAATTGGCCTGAATTTCGCGCAAAAATGCTGCAACATTTTTATTTTTGGAGTGTCTATCCCATTTACAACAACATTGTTGTAATACACCAACGCTTAACTAGGCCCCTGTAGGAATGTGTTTATTATAGCTAAAGAGATGCTCTGAACAAAAAAAAGGTTCAAACGATTTGTAGTCAGTTTCTATCATAACATTATGTTTCATAAGTTTACTTTATGGTTGAAGATGTAACGCTCTTGTTTTATAATGTATTTTTTGTTGTCGAAAACACACCTTGCTTAAAGAAATTTCAACAATATTGATTTTTTCAAGGTTTATCTTTTGTGTTAAAAATGTGACATGACGGAAAATTATTTAGTGTTTGAAATGAAAAATAAGCATGTTGCATCTTATTAAATTCTTAAACTTATTTCGGAAATATCAAATGCAAAATTTTAGCACTGCCAAAGGTTAAAAACAATATCATATAAAAAAATATTTAAAAAACCAGAGCATCTCCCTTACTCGCCTCGCCAACTCCCTAAATTCTTTCTCTCTTTAAATACTACTTAGAACCAAAAACCACTCCAATCCTCAACTAGATCTTAAAAACAGACGACCTTGGGTACATCACCCCTTACCCAAGATCCCCTAACGAACCCCGCGCTAGTCGAGACGTGTAAATCTGTGTAAACTGTAAAACATATTATTGTATGATTATTATTACTATTGATTATCGATCGATCGGTAGTTTAGACAGTTGATCATTACTTGTTTAAACTAAGGGCCGACCAGTTTAGGTTCACGATGATACTGTAAGAGCAAGAGCCCATAAAGACCTCCCTGGGAAAAGGAAAGCAACAAGAGCAACCGAATAAGGCAGACATTACATTAAGAAAACCAAGAGCTTAAAATATTAAAAATGAACACGTAAAATATCTAAACATTAACGATGAATCCCCTAAACAGTAAGCAGGAAGGAGACGATGCAGAGAAAATTTAAGAAAAATCGCATTGCAGGCACAGACGACACACACAACACTGTAAAATGTAAAAATAATCAGCAAGGAACTAGCAATGAATTGTCGCTTTTGTTAGGATCAAACACACACACACACGAGTACACACACACATATGCACGGCACGACACACACAGACACACACTCGCATGCATATTGCCAAATTTATTGTATTTACAGCAGCTAATTGAACAAGAAACCAAGAACAAACAAATATGAAGCCCACCTAAGCCAGAGATAATTTGTAAAAATTAAAATAATCGTAAATTTAACTCACAGAAAAATGTATAAAATTATAAATATATATTAATACGAGAATGCAGTAGCCACGCCCACGCCCACGCACACACACTCACTCACACACACAAGACACAGACACGAAGACGAACACCAAGTCAACACCCCCTCAGAGATACTTAGCCCGAAAAGCGCATTAATTCTAAATTTTAACCAAAAAATATCAAAGTAAAGTCCTTGGGTGAGATGGGACCTATCGAGGGACCTCGGTTGGGTGTCCCTATCCTGGGTTTCTCGATCAGTCCGATTGCATTGAAGGCATATCCCTGTTATTAGTACAACTTAAACTGCACACTGCACGATTTTTGAACGTTTGTTAAATGTTTTTAAGAGCAAAAGCCAACACCAGGTAAATCCGCTGCAAAAATTGTATTCTCCCCTTCACTAAAGGAAAGCCCCTCGCCCCTCACAGAACCGATTATCCCCCTTAATCCTCTACCCCAACTCCAACCCCCCGAAAACCCCCGAAACATATATAAAAAAAAATGGTAAACGAATTATGAAACTGCTAGGGCGGGAGGCGGCCTCTACGCCCCCTTCCGCCACTAAGAGTGCTACAAATAACATTAACGCTGTAGAGAACAACAAAAAGAACGCTTAAAATTTGAGGTTGATTGGCATTAAGTAAAAGTTAAACGATGTTGAAGCGGAAAGAGCCGAGCCGACAGGGCGCGATCACGAGCAAAAATAAGAAAATAATAAATACGAGTATAACAACTTTGGACGGGGCACAACGTCGAACACCGGATTGTGCGAAACTATAACTTCATATATATTGTGTAAAATATTAGCAAAACGACAAAAGAATCCTTTTTATAGATCAAAAACGAAACTAAACGAAAACAAAACAAAAAGCCAAGTATTTTTCGCTCTCTCTCTTTCACTTTCGATTATACGATCGACGATCTACGATCTATCTATGAATATATCTCTGTCACTCACTCACAAATCAGAATCAGTCGTCAATCGTTCAGTCAATCGTTTCGGCAACAGTCTGTTGATTTCGTTTGTTGTGTGTGATAGTGTTTGGAATATAGGACGAAGGAACCCTTGCATGTCATAAGAGCAATTTGTTCGATATGTGTAAAGTGTACATGAGCCCTCGGGACCCAGGTCCTTGTGCCGCTCCTGATTTGATCATCGCAGATCGCCAGTGGAACTATATTTCTCTGCTTAACTCTCTCTCACTCTCTTATTAACTCTCTTTATGTCCTTACTTACGTGTCTGTGTGGAAAGTAAATATACAAAATTAATACATTGAAATTGAATCGTTATATGAGGTATGGTACTTGTGTTTTTGTTGACTATTATGTAATTAAACGCTTTACTGAATATCAGTTGTGTACATTTTTTAGCTACAATGGAAATTTGAATACCAAATTCAAGCAAAAGCTTATGCTGTTACTTATTGTTAGTGAATTTACCAAACCAAAACAAAAAAAAAATTAATAAGAAAAAAGAAAAAACTAATTACTAAAATGTAAAACTCAAGTTGAATTTTCCAAAATTTATAGAAACCAAAGAAATAAAAACCAAAATCATTTTGCAATGTTCGAGCGTGAAGATGATGGAGAAATATATATCAAGGGGACTGCCTTGTACGCCTTTGTATATTGCGGGCTTAACTTAAACTTTGAGAACTACGATATAAATATCTATTTAATATTATGTATACATGCCCCCGGGCAGATCATTAACCGTGCGGAATATATGCCGCACGCTATACTATATCTAAATTGTAACGACAATGAGAAGCAATCGTAGGCAAGGTGAGGAGAACAATTTCAATTTCAACTTCAACAATACCCCCACACGCAAGAAACACACACATTTATGTGAATTAATATGTATAGTACTATATAAAACTACGATTACGGACGAGAACAGGCTATGCTATCTATATGCTACGCTAATAAAAGGGTAAACGGCATTTAAACTCATTCAACCAAACAGAAACAGAACCGAAACAGAGATGAAAGCTTATAAATACCATATTGAACCGTATATGTATGTACCATACCATTAGAACCACACAACCGCAGCCACAACCATGTACCACGTAAATATCGTATCGTAAATAGCAATAGAATAGTTGATATGGATAGTGGATAATGGTATATGGATAATGGATAGCTTACACTTACCGGGTAGCAGAGTCTCAGCCGGAGCTAACTTGTTGTACGATTAAGATTGAGCTAGACTTTTAACCAGAGATAATCCAACTTGTAGATATATCAATATATCACATATATATAGCATATATGTATGATTGTGTATATTACCGGATGAGAGAACTCCTCTGATTTCCAGGTCTCGCTTTTGAGTTCATCCTTCCCCCTGAAAGTCCAGCCTCTACCCTATAGTATATATCAAGACCCCGTTCGTATCCCTATCCCAATCCCTATCCCCATCCCCTTTCCCTTCGCATTCAGACCAGACCACAACAAGAACAACCAACTACAAACAAAAAACAAACTGTGCCACCTAGTACATAACAAGAAATGGTTATATATCTGTATCTGCTATATAGACACTACTAACACTTACAACACGGACTTGTATTATACCTAGATATATTAAATATATATATAGAGAGAGAAGGATAACATTCAATGCTCACTTTTATATTTTTTATCATACATACATACTTGCATATACATATATCAGAAAGCTAAAGTAAATGACACTGAACGAAGCACCGTAAGAACCACTGAACCACTAAGCCGAAGCATAGGAAACTCTCATATTCCCAGAAGGACATATATTTCTATAGAGTGTACAAGTTCTATATATGCCTAGATATCCGTATGGGTTCCATTGCTTTTTAGGGCCTATTTGCTTTGCTTGCGAGACAAAAAATTTCCCCTCCCAGATCCCTATGTCCCTCACCCTCCACTCTGTTCGTTTAAATATCTAAGCCCCATTCGAAGTCAGACAATTAGGAAACATAACACCAGGCATAAACGCAAAAGATCGAGCTAAACTAGTGCTTAGTGTTTAAAGGTAAACAACTCCAATAAAGGTATTTCAGTTGTGTATATTGTAAAGAACAATTATGAAAGAGCAGACATAAAGTTAAACATTTAAAGCATAAACAAAACAATTTATTGAAACATTAAAAAGTAATTGTATTTATCAAAATTAATACAACAAATCTAAGGCATTAGCATAGCAATGATAATGGTATATATATATACATATATATATATATTTAAATTGAAACGGAAATGAACACAAAGCGCTGATTTAATATTATATTATTATTAATTATATTATTGCAAACAACAAAGTGAAAAACAAATGATATTGTCCTTGGTATTTACATATACATAAAGAAAAACAGCAAAAAAAAAAAAGAAGAGAAAAATAAAAACCAAATGTTTTTTTATAAAAATCGAGACTTGTACGAGCGCTGCTCTCTCTTGGGTTGTTTGGGTTGATCTTTTAATGCATTTAGAATAGTTAATTGATTGTGCTTCCCCAACAGGTTGAACAACTCTATTTAAGTCCTTCCTTGAAACGCTCCAGCAAAAACCACCAGATAAAGCCTCCATGCTTCGGATGCTAAGCTTAATCTTGAATCCCCCTGGAATTATTAGTCTCCTCGAAAGTGAATCTTCATAATTTCGTATACCTTGACGTATACGTCATTTTATTTTTTTTCAACCCATAGGTTACAACATAGTGCCATCGAAGATTGTCTGTACAAGCTGCATCTTCGAAGCGTCTACGTATTTTCAGGAATAGGGAATCAGGTGAATCTTATGAGCTTGACTTTCCCATTCAATTGACAGTTAAAATTTTTATAAGATACCTTAATAAGATGTTGCATCTAGAGGTTTTCAAACGATCTGACAGCAGCAAAATCCCTAGACCTATCAAAGCACTGCTCTCTCCGAATTCGAACTGGTTGAGCTACTCCGTATGTATATATCAACCCAACAGGTACATTAATCGATTCAATTCGCATATATAATCAAGATTTTTCCAAGCATCATGCTCTTTGAACAGGTTGAACCACAAAATTTGCATATCGGTCTTCTAAGCCCAGCTTGTTTTGATGTTTTGCCTATTAGTTTGCTCTAAACTCTCTAGTAGATCATATCGGATAATGCCGCAGGCCAATCTCAAGCTGAGTCCACACGACCAGCAGGTGCTGGACTCCATCTTCAATCCCCTCGAGCTCAGTAGCCTCCAGCCGAATGACGCGGTGCCCGTCGAAGGTGACCTAACAGATCTAGAGCCGGACACCGAAGCCATCAGGGCCTCCAGGGGGTTGGAGCTGAAAGCCATTTGCTTAGCCGAAAAGGGTGAGCTGGCGGAGGCACTGGAGCTCTTTCGCCAGGCTTTAGACCTGGCCCAGAGGCCCTCGGTGCTGAACAATCGGGCTCAGGCCCTACGACTGGCCCAGCGCGATGAAGGTGGGTCAGGCGTCAATTAAATTACATTTTTCTTTATTTTTTAAACTTGCTCTTTTTATAAGCTATATATTTGTATTTTCAGAGGCTCTGTATGATCTAAATAAAGCCGTAGAGCTGGCTAGTTCTCAGGAGAACCGCACCAAGAGCCACGCTCTTTGCCAGCGCGGGGTTCTGTATCGCAAACTGGATAACTTGGATGCTGCCCGTTCAGATTTCGAGGCAGCAGCTCAGCTGGGGAGCAAGTTTGCCAAAGAGCAGGTAACGAAAGTAAAACTAATCCTTTAGAGTTCTTCAATAAGATCTGTTTGTTTTTAGCTTGTGGAAATCAATCCCTTTGCCGCGCTCTGCAATCAGATGCTTCGACAGGCCTTCGATCAGCTAAAGTGAATCATAGTTCACTGGCGATTATAAGGATGCTGGGATTCTGCATTTTTATATAATGTTAAAAGCAGAATTAAACGAACAGGAAATGCTGCAGACGGATCTAGATTAGATGCCAGAAATTATGAAAAACTTAAAGGGAAAATACCAATTAAGATTTCGATTCTGACCGAATTTTAAATGGAAATTGTTTTAACCCTAAACATTTTATTATTATGACTGCGTTGCACATATCTGACTACAAATCGAATACCCTGCAAGGGTAATACTTACTCTTAATCCTTAAGAGAACATATATTCATATAACCAAATACATTTCATAATCTTTTTGACAATACTTCACCATTGCCCTGCAAAAGTTTTTTTTTTATTTGCTAGAGATGACAGTTGAAGCCCATCGATAGGCACATCGAAAATATCTTCGGTATAACTTATCATTTCATATAAAAATGTAAAGATACGAGACCTTACTCCTTTTTCGGTGTTAAAAGAAAAACAAGATATGGTAACATAATCAAGAGTTATTGGGACTATTCTGACATCTCAAGGAATTCATTCGTTTTCCGACTGTTGAGCCGAGCAGACCTCAATGTTTTATTTCATTTTTATTCATTTAATTTTCATGTAAAGCAAAAGTTGTATTTAATCTTTATTTATTTTATTTATTAGCATCGCCATGACTTGCTCAGATCAGATGCCTTTTTGACAGCCTCCTCTAGAGCCTCTTTTTCTTTATTTTTAATTTCCTTAAAATGATGAAAAAATCTTGGAGTCTGCAGTGATAGTGACATTTAAGGAGTCCCACAATTCTTCTAGAGCTTTCTGTGTCCAAAAAAAAAAATATGTAAATATTTATTTTAATTGTGTTGATTTCATATTTCTTATTTATATATATGCCAATTTTTATTGCTTTTTTTTATGCCTTTTCTGATTTTTTGCTTTTATTAATTCCAATATAGTTTTGACCTACATATTGCATCGCCTTTATTTGCTCAAATCAGTTTTTGCCTGCTTTGTTTGGATTCTCCTCTGCAATTGTAACCCTGTTAGATTTTTTACTAAATTGCTTGAAATGGGAGTCTTCAAGTCGGCTGTGTGATTGACATTTAATAATTCCCACTATTGTATTCAAATTTTCTTGATTTTTAGAAATCAAATATGTCCATAGGTTTTATTATTAAATGATTTTGCATTTTCTTTTGTTTTATAAAGAATGTGTAAATTTTTATTTACTTTATTTGGTTTTAATTAATCAGTTCCCTCTTTTAGGTGTCTGTACACTCGAAGCCACTTTTTTTCTCGGTGAGCTCTATGGTAGCTGCCTTATCACTTGCTGTCATGCGAGTTTTTGTGCTTTTTGTTACGGCGTCTTGTGCTTTTTTCTTACCTGTTCACAAGCTAAATATTCTCCATTGTGCTTTGGTGCTTTACGTTACTTTACTTTCTACAGGCTGTAGTACGGTACAGTAAAGTTTGTATACTGTTTTCGATAATGTAAAATGTAAAATGCAAAATTTAAAAAAAATTTAAGGCTTTTGAACATCTTAAGTCGAACTGGCTTTGTTTATATAAAAAATAATTATATAAATCGATTGATAAGGCCGTTACTGATTGTATTCGCACATGAACGCTGAGGGTCTTTATGCCATATTTATTGACGTTAATAAGTTTTTTTTAGATAAAAGTGAGAATATAGCATTAATTTTTTTTACTATACATATATTCTTAATATTATATACAGGGATGCCACAGAAACCACTTCCGCTGCAAAAACTGTGAAAAAATAATTCCGAGATGCCAGAGCACTTCCACAAAAATATTTGTGTATTTAAAAACCCAAAATCTGACTTAAATTTTGATGTTACTACATCGATAGATTTGAAATTTCGAAGTCGGGTTTAGTCGTCAGTCGAAAGGCAGCGATTAGAGCTGCCGAACCATTAAATAAAAGTAAAACAACTTGATTAATTAACAAAATAGTTTAAATAACATTATTTAAAGAATAAAATAACCAAAAACCTACAATTTTAGAATAATTTAAAGAAAATGTTTGCTATTCAAATACATGCGTGATTTCATCTGGCAACATGGCAACCCTGCCAGCCAATTTTTTATTATTATTATTATTCGATGTTGTATAGCACCTAGAAATTGGATTAGAGGAAATGCCTTTTTGGGGAAATCAAAACAACTGTGTTTTGCATGGCACCCCTGATAGGCTCTAGTCTGGAATTTAAAAATTTCTTGGACGGCAGTATTGACCTGACAAATCTGGCACTCAAGCCCGAGCCCTAGGCTTTGATTTGGCTAAAAGCCAGAGGCTCGTTAACATAAATAAAACTTAATTAAACTCGGGGCGCGGTGTTTGGGAAGATAAAAAGTCTGTCCACCGATCGCTGGACATCTCGTGCAAGCTGCAAAAAGTGGCACGTGCACCGCAAACCGCTATGGAGTGTCCAGATCCAAGACCAGGTCGTGAGCACTCCGGGGTCTTACGCACACGAGCAGATGAGCTGGGAAAACAGAAAACATAAAAGATACGGCCAGCTTTGGTCAACTGAGGCTTTAAATACACTTACTACAGTAGCCTGTAGTTAATTGATTAAAAACCAAAATATTTATATACCAAAAAAGTGTTTAATTGAAACATTTAGGTAAGGGTTTATTTCATTATTATTCCACTTTGTGAGATTTGGTAGATTTATAAATCTCTCAAAATAAAAACTGCATTTCTCAGGTCACAGTTTCGTTGCCCTTTGAAAGGGTATCCCTATACAAGCGGCAAAAACGAAAACAGTTATTAAATGCAGCAGGCTCTTGTCAGATTGCAGCAGGCTGGCTGCCAATTCCCCGATCCCCGGATTCCCCAAAGCCCTTACCCCGATCGCCGATCTCGGCCCGATCGCCACGACCGCAGGCCAAATTAAAATAAACGAAAGTGGTTTGTGGGGCCCAGGACGAACGACGAGGAGCTGGGATTCGTTTTGGCCTTTGCGATTTCTGTGTAAGGCTTGCGGTTTCGTTTTTGGCACACGCTCTGCAGGATCCTTGCTCGCCGGGATCCTCCGAGTCCGCGGCAATGTAAGCGCGCCAGTCTTAACAGTTAAGCAACTCACTCACATACATATGTAAGTATGCCGGCTGTCTGTCCGGCCTGTAAGTGCGGTACTTATTTCTGCTTTGTCCTGCTTTCCTGGCGAGGCCTGGGCCACGATTGCGGTCAAAAGACGCGCGTCCTGGCACCAAAAAGGCTGCAAGCAGGTGCACAGCAGTACCGGCATTCGAAAAAATAAAAACTGCCTGTTAAGCAAAGAGCAGAAACGCAACAAATTTTACAGACCAAAGCAACCGACTAGGGTATGTCCTGGAACAAAAATTACTACTTAATTAAAAAGGATAATGGATACTAATAAAATAATTATAATCAACTTGTAGAAAACGAAAATAACAAGTATATTTAGCAATGAGTTTATGTATTTTATAATGTATACTAGTTTAAATGCTGTATCTTTGGCATACCCTCTGCCTACCCTGCACACCCTGCATTACCTATTATTACACGGTATAAATGCTAAAAAAGTGCCAGAGTCAAGTGGCATCTAGATACGAGTAGAATTCCTTCTAGGGAGCGTCAAACCCGACGAAGGGAACTCAATATTTGATTGATCTTTTTACATACTCCCGGATGAAAGACGCGGAGGGAGGGGATGGAGCATAGGAAGTGAGCTCGTAGGTAGGTAGGCCGGCATTGCGATCCCGAGTCCTGCGTATCCTGCGTCAGTTGTGCTGAAGCCACAGTGAGCGGGGAAAACGCCATATGCTGCACTTGAAGCGCAGGCAGCGGCCAAATCATTAAGTTGAGGTTAACGGGCAGGATACCCTGAGTCCTTTGGGTCCAGAGCGGAACCAAATGCTCAATCTTGACCGGAACTGTAATTTGATCGAGCTGCGCGCACAGATATTAGATACGATAACATCTTCCATCATCATCATCAGCAGCAGCAACAGCAGCAGCTTTTTCCTGCCCAAAATTATAAACTAAGCTCCACTAGATCGAGATTCTTCGGGGAACATCCCTGGGTTATTCACCCGTGCGATCCTTTGCCCAACAGTTGCACATTTCTGGGTCCTTTTTTTCGCTCTCTTTGCTTTTTCGCCTTCCTTTTGGCAGGCTGCCTGGCACTACCTGAGTTTCTGGACTCGGGATTCGGGGCGCGTGCCTGCTGTCGTCGTCGACTTGCTTGGGTTTCAGCTCGGTGCATCTGTGTATCTGTATCTGAGCGCACATGACGCCGCTGCTCACCTTTAGTTTTTGCCTTTCGCTCACCGCCGTCGAGGTTTCGGACTTGAACTGTAATTCAGGCTTCTGCTTATGCAAATATTTTGATCAGAGCCCGAGACGAGGACAGTTGAAAGTCAACAGGATGGCAAAGGGAGCCAAGGAGCAAAGAGCTAGTTGTCAAGGGGAACTGGTGGCGAAAATGGAGCGCCTTTAACTTTATTTTATGATAACGTATGATAACTTATAGAAGTAAGATATTTGATTTCGAATGATCATAGGGCAGATAGTATCCTTAGGTATTAGTTCTGTGTACATTTCTTTATGGAAAAGAGTGTAAAAGATACACCGATGTTTGAGTTTAATAGATCAAGATCCTTTAAAATCTGCGGTAATTTAGTATACAAGATAAATCCATTTCCAAGTATAGGTTTTCATTGTGTTTCTCTTATTAGTAACCCAAAAAATCATCTCAATCTCTGCCGCATCTTGAGATTCTGCTTAGATTAGCCGGCTTTGGGTTCTTGAACCTTTTCTAATTGTTGACCAACTGATGCGACTGGCCAAACAAACACATAAATCTCCCCAAGTTGGAGCCTCCCAGCAGCCTGCTTCCATCGCTCATGCAAGACGCGTTGACATTTATGAATTGCTTGGCAATTTACGCGACACAAGCCGCCAAGACACCCACAACCACTGTGAACACAACAACAGCGAAAACCATAACAGTGGGGCTACACAGAGAACAAAAAACGATGCCTGCAGCTAAACATAAAGCGAAATTAAATAATGTAGATAGTTTGTACTTTCAAACTTGAAGGTCTTAACCCAAGACCACGGCATTCTAATGCCATGTAATATTTTATGAAATTATGATTTGATCTCCTAGATTTCTTCAAGTGCTGACAGTGCCACACGTAGCATTCTCGGCCGACAATTTGCACCCAAGGGAACCCCCGGGAACTTGAGAACCAGCGATCGCCGGGAGCTGTGGGCCAGAGATGCGACTGGCGCCGACTCCTCGCCTTGAATGGGTCGCTAAATCAAGCAATTATGAGGGCCTTTGTGGCCAGTACCAGAAGCAACAAAGTACCCAAGTGCCGAGGAGTACCAGGAGCACCAAAACATATGCAAATCAGCCGCCCAGCCGAGACGGACAGGCTAGAGACCGCCGCCGGTAGATAAAGGGAAATCTGTTCAGTTTCAGTTCGCTTCGGTTGCCAATGAATTGATTTTCCCGGTCCACGGTCGGATTGCCCCTGACTTACGCGAGGCGGCTGACTGGCCAGCTAAACTGGCCAGTTTATCGGCCAACTTCCCTTGGAGCCCTGCCTGCCACACACTGCATATATGCAAAGCAACCGCCAAAGTCAAAAGAGAGTTTCGGGAGCTCGTTTTGGTGCCGCAAAGCATCCTCGGCTACGGCTGCTACTGCTGCGACTGCGTAGAAGCCGCACGCCACATTTCAATGATAAATGTTGCCCCAGGGCCCAGTCCCAGCGGCAGCGTGCACTGGCAGAAAAAATTTATGAAAACTCATCGGTAGCAGGGCAAACCCTGGTAAACATGAACATAAATAAGTATAAACTGTTTAGATTTTTGTTCTCAGTGCCGCTGCAGTCTGATGTCGGGTTAACCAGCAGATTGCTCTTGGGCCGAACGCTATTTTGGGTAAATTGTTTTATTGCAGTTCAATTGTTGGCCGAGCTTCAGCCGCAGCTTCCTTTGGGTTTGTTTGCTGCCTGGGATCTTGTCAAGCGGCGCTCGTTGGAGGTCCCCGAAGCGAAACAGTAGCCGCAGTTTAGCAGCAGTAAATTACCGTCCCAAGTCGGGGCATTACAACTTAGTCGAGCGAGATGATCGGTGGAATAAATTAAGCAATTCAGGGAGTAGTGAATGTTAACTGAGATTCTTAGGGTCAAAGTTGAATCACCAGGATATAAAGAGGTTCTTTGCTGTATGTATATTTGATAAAATGCGAAATATGCTCATGATCACATATTATTGCTGATTTCTCTTAGGACTTTTAGCTACTTTCCCTTAGAAACTTTAATTGCTCCGTTCAGCTTTTAGAACCATCATAACTTCCCATCACAGAGTATCCCTTCGTCGTCTTTAGCATCCCTAATAGATCCTCCTTCCGTTCTATCTGTTTGCATCTTTCCGCTGCCGGGCAGATAGCCCTCTCGGCTGCTCCTCTCCCATATGTCTAACCGTAAGCGGAGATTATGGCATCATTTGGAGGTCTTGTGAAAAGTTAATAAATGGCTTATCTCCGCCAGGGACGACATGTGTTTGGCTTAATTGTGTCAGCGTGTGGGTTGCCATTTCGAAAGTCAGCCGACCGACCGACCGATTCCGATTCCCTGGCCTCTGGAACACCGTCCTGAACTTTCGCACAGTTCCAGCTCCAGAAATGGTCAAAATAGTGGCAGCATAAGGAGGAGGAGGAGGGAGGAGGGAGAAAGGAAAGGTAAGGTAAGGTATCGTAAGTTAACCATTTGGCTGCTAATTACGACAAACGACAAACGGCGTTCAACTGTCAGAGATTTGTGCGGGCGAGACCCCCGGTCGGTGCCTTATTTGTAGCCCGAAATCGTTGTCGTGGCGCCACAGCCCCTGGAGGACGAGGAGGAGGAGGAGGAGGAAGAGGTCTGGCCAGGAGCCAAGAAACACACAATCCTAACAAGCCCCCGACATTGTCCGCGAGTGAGAAGTCGCTGGCCCGATTTGTTAGGCCTCCACTCCGTCCCCAAATAGGGCAGGCCATTGGAATTCAATCTTATGGCCATTTGCAATTAATATCGAATGAAATTGAAATAAATTTCATTTAGCCACCTAACAGCCAGAGCGAGCTCCCATCCCAGCAGCCCAGCGCCGTATTACCATAGATTCCAGTGGCTTCCTGCGGCACTCGCTGATTTTCATCATGCGAATGGGGTCTCTGTTGCTCCCTGCAACTTCTGGTCAGCAGCAACGGCAACTGGCAACCTTTTGGCTTTGGCCTAATCGCCCATCGTGGCTCCTCGGGACTCGGGCCTGGCCCAGAGTAGTAGCAGAAGCAGCCACAATAATTTTATCAATTTTGTTTTATAATTGTGCGCAGACGCAGTAGAGGGACAAAAGTTGGCCCAAAACAAAGGAAAACTAAGCAAAGCTAAGCAGAGCGAAGCAGGGAATAGGTATTCAGTGTGGCCAAGATTATTAAAATAAAAAAGTGCATATCAATATTTATAAAGTGCCCGTTCTTTCTAATAGAAGGTATTTTAATGTTTATAATGGTCATATATCTATGGAATGTTATATGAAAAAATATAAATATAGTAATAAAAAGCCATTGAGTTTGGATTATGGCAGGCTCTGGTGGATTATTCTTCAATATTAAATAGGTATGAAAAATCAAATCATGTGTATCTTATATGATAATTATGAGACTGTCGAAGAAATTTTCGAAATATTACATTTGTTTTGTTAAAAAAATTTAGTATAACCCTGTCTTTGTTCCTGGAATTAAGCGTATTCTGTAGGACTGACTCCAGATAATTTTCCCTACAACAGTTTGCCACTCTGGTCATACCTCAACTCTGACTAAGCTGGCCTCCCTCCCCCTGCCGCGTTGGGTCAAAACAAACTACGCAGATTTCATTGTTAGCCTCGTTGGCAGCATGTAAATGTCCGTCTTTTGTTTTGCCAGCTACCGTGGCAGTGGCCCAAGTGGCCAACTGTTGCCCCGACTGGGCCTGGTCCGCTGTTGTTGTCTTAAATTAATACCAAATTGTCAACGCTGGCGAAAAGCCGCACAGCGCTCCAACGCCGCATGATAAGAGGCCCAGTAAATGGCCAACAAACCGAGAGCCAAGAGCAAGACCAGGCCAAGAGCTGAAGCTGGCAACTGGCAACTGGGAACCGGGGAACTGGGAACTGGGAACTGGCATCTGCGCATGCGTCTGCACCCGGGGGCTTCGCTGCTGTGCGCGGCTTTCGCTCGTTTTGGCCGATGGTCGGTTGGTCGGTCGGCTGGCCTAAGGTCTTCGATGGTCGTCAATTGATAGCCAGATTTGTGCAATTATCATTTTAATAATTGCCAACAATCTGCACGATATGAACCGACGACAGCGACGACTCCGACTCCTACTCCTACCCCTACTCCTGCTCCGAGTCCGAATCCGAATCCGCCAGCGACTCCTCCTGCTGCTCGTGCTCATAACCAGTAGCCGGGCAGTGGCCAATGTCGCTTCGCCATGGGCACCGTTCCGGCCTCCATTTGTTGCCAAGACAATTATAATCCGCATGGCCAGGCTACATAATAATAAATTTATTACAGATTTCCGTCTGATTTGTTGTAAGGAATTCTCCAGCAGCAGCCGCAGAAGCAGCCCCCTGACCAGCACCCACTGTGAGACAAATAGAGAATACTTAAATGGTCTCTCGGTGCCTTAAACGATGTCGGCAGATAGTACGATAAATCAGTAAGGATCGGTGGCCACGGATTGGGCCGTGGGAGGAGAGCGGAGTCGAGAATGGAATCTCAGCAGCGCGGGGGATGCAAAGTTGTTTTGGTAAATCAATTGGTAACAAAAATATTCAGGGAGCTTGTGAACTTGAGTAAAGTTATTTCTGTGGCCTGATAAACTATGGTTAATATTTATTTAACACAAGGATCTATTGAATAGCAAAATACTTCACGATTTTATAACCATATTTTGGGAGGAAAACCTCTTACTTTTAGGAGAAAGAATAAAGTAGAATTTTTACTTTTAATTAGGATTCGAATTTTCGCAGTAAAATATCGTACTTTCCATGCTACGAAAAATACTTTTTGTGTAGATAAACACATACTTCTAGGGTGGATAAATCTATAAATTATAGAAATCCACATCGGATAGAATCAAAGGAAGATTCAAAGGAAGATCTCCAACCATTCACCAAAACCACTGGACCATTCATCACCCGACTCTTTCATTCAGCCAATCCAACTTCTAACGGTCCAAGCAGCCCACACAACCTCCGCCGAAGTGGGCTGCAAACTCACCTCACCTGAGCTCAGGTGAGCTCACCACTCACAGGTAAACCCGTTCCATTTGTGTGTGTGTATGTGTGTTACCCGCCCTCTCAGCCGCTTTGGCCAATCAGCGATTGGCGGGCCGAGAGCCACGAGCCACGAGCCAAGAGGCCAAGTGCAGCGGCATTTCCGAGTGCGATTTGGCCAGGCGGGAAAGCAAACACAACACAGGGGATCTTGGAATCGGAGGGTGTCGTAAATAAAATGTCGCCGATACGAAAAACACAAAAAGGGAAATTATTTACGACTGCTGCACTGTTTTTTTTTGGACGTGCTGCAAGGCACTCAGAAAAATATGTGGGTTAAAAAGGAGTGACTACCAAAATTGTTTTATACCGAAAAGTAAACTGCTAATCTTTGAAATTATATGATTTTGAAATAAAGTTATTTTTCTATAAAAGTATTCCTTATAAAGCTTGTTTGCAGATATCAAAAGATGATATTTAAAAGATATATTGATATATAGAATTTACATTGATTGCAATCTAAAGGGATGTGGAATATATTCTTATTTATGTTTGTTGTTTTTAACGTTGTAGAATAAAATTTCCACAAAATTCCTATTTTTAAGGTAATATTCTACAGATTTAAAGTATGTTAAAAAAATCCTAAAAATCAGCCACATTTTTCCATAATCAAAATAGTAAATTAAACTTATACACTCTTCTCTGAGTGAATACCGCCACGACTGCGCATATCGGAGAATGATAGATGTTAGCGGCATAAGGTGAATCCGTTACACAGCAATAGGGGTAGCGGGATAGAGCCGCAGGGGCAGAGGCACGCGCCCTTAGCCATCGAGGAGGAGGAGACAAACGCTGCCAAGCGCAACGATGCCACCAACTTGAGCCGGCCCTCATCGCAGTCGACATTCCCCCATTTTGGCCCGCTTTTCAGGCCTCGTAGCTGCGTAGCACGCTTCGCTAGATCGGCGGCGGTGCCCGTGGCGGACTCGTGTCCATTGGAATGTCGGTGTTGCCTCAACGTGGCACATGTCCTGTCAAGGAAATTGCGCCAAAAAAATAATAAAAAATAGGGAAGGGAATGGAGAAAAATTGCCGACGTCGCCGAAGGAAAAGGATCGTTAAATGTGGAAGTGCGCGCCCGCCGCCGTGTCTTCTCTTGACTCGTTTTCTAGGCAGGTGTGGCCCGAGCCAAGGATATTCTTAGATAAACTGGTATCGTGGCGGCCAGGACGAGGTGGCCAAGCGTGGCAAAGGAGGACCTCGACCGAAGAAGGCTAAGCTTGGGCTGGGAAAAGGTGCAGCAAGCCAGCGAGGGAGAAAGTGGCAGGTGCTGGTCTCTTGAGAGTTGTTTAATGTAAAGGATAAAACAAGGACTTAATGCTTATAGTTTTTAATTGCATTTAGTATATAAAATATAAAGGATAAACTCCTTATCTGAGAGGATGTAATAAAAATCATTTGAAAACATGTCACAAAATAAGATAAGAATATATTTGCTTTGGGAGTGGTCTTAACATAAAATTCTTTTAAATAAAAACTTCTTACTTACATAAAGTTTGCAATTCAGAATCGGAATTCGATGTATTATGGCAATCACGAGTTTTTAAACATCTGTTACCTCTAAGAAGATCGAAAATATTCACATTCTAGGGACTTTAATCAATACAATTTATGTATTAAAATCAAACTTTGAAAAATACAAAAATGTGATTGAGTTAATAATCTGTGTGTACAAATTACATTTTTATTATTATTAATTTGGAGAAATGTATACCTTTTTCACATTAAATTTTAATTTGATTTATTATAATTTTAAAGGCGATTCGATATAGATATGTTATTTGAAAATCATTTACTTTTTGACCCTCAGATAAAATTAATATAATATTCCAGGGAAATCAAACTCGAAAAACAATAACTAAGCTCATTAATTAATACTAACATTAATTTAAAATCGATATGATTTTCAGTGTTAGTGTTAATAAGACTAAAAAAATCTGCAAATCTAAAATGTACATTTATTTAGTTTTTTTATAAAGTTTATGATGTAAATGATGTTGGAAAAATTAAGTAGACTTTTCTTACTGGACATGCTCATATGAACTCAATTCTTAATGCTGATCAAGATTATATATACATAGTTATTGAGTAGGAAAGGACTCCTTCTCTTAGTATCCAACTTTTGACTAAAATAAAAAAAGATAATACATTGAATTATCTATAACTTTTCAGTAAAGTTTAAAACTGAAGTCCAAGAACAAATCAAAACTTTCTTTTACTTCAGAGTTTAGACCTTGTCTGTATTCTCGACTTTTTTTATTTACATTAAAGGTAATGATAACCCTCTAAATAAATTTTATATAAATTATAAAAACAAGAAGTATCTATTTCGAATCTTGACCAAATCGAAATGCAATCGAGGCATAATCTAAAACAATTCCCTCAAAAGGCACTCTCAATTCGAGTGGCCGCGACAGCTGTTAGATGAGCAGATCCATCCACATAAATATTTGTAAGTCACCCCTCCCGGTTGCCGCCTCCGTCCACCGTCCTCGATCCTTTATCCTTCCCCCGCCGCCTCGGAGTATTCCCAAGCCAACAACAGTTGGTGGCAACAACGATACAACGGCAAAGGCAACAGCCAACAGCCAACAGCAATTGTAACAGTTACACGGCAGCGGGAAAAGGACAACAGCGAACGCCCGCCAAAGTCGAACTGCATACCAATTAGTAGGGAAACGCGTGCTGCCAAACAACAGAGCCCGAAGCCAGAAGCCAGGAGCGGGAGAGCTCACGATCGGTATCTGGAAGAGGAGGAGAAGAAGCAGGAGGGTTGGAGGGCACGAAGGAGCACTACTCCTAACTGTGCGTCTTGACCCTTACAACATGCAGGACAACAGCAGCAGCGGCAGAGAGCAACATCGGCGGCAACTGCAACAGCCGCCAACTGCCGCCAAAGGTGAAAAACCAGAGTTGGCAACACACACACACACAACCACACACAGTCGAGGGCCAGAGCCACCACCAAAAGAGCCACTCGTTTTGATTCGGCTTGCTGCCACACTCACACCGAGCCACTCACACACCACTGAGCTCGATTTGTACCTTTTTTTCGGGCCAAGTCGCTTCACCGTTGGCTCAATTTAGAACCGGGCAATCGGCCAAAGATTCAGTCAGGTGCGAAGCACCGAGCGATACGGACGTGTTCGCCTCCAGTGAGCCAAGAATCCCGCACAGCCGAATTTTAAAGCCAACCAAGATCTCTGCGATCGAAAGTGAGATTTGTGTGCAAAGTGAAACCCCACTGCGGATCGATATACAAATATCCCTTAGACCCTTAGACCCGAAACAAAGACTTAAAGGCAAAGTACTAGCCAAGTGAGAACAGAGATCAATATGAATCACCTATCGCCGCCACCGTCGCCGCACTCGCAGCAGCCGAGTCCGGCATACAATGGAGCCGCCCTCGACAAGCAGTGGATGCAGCGGGCCTCCGCCTTCAACACCGTGATCGCCTCCGCCGCAGCCCAGAAGCTGAACGGAAGAGGTGAGTTTCCGAGATGGATAATAAACCTAAACAAGGATAAAATTGAGTAGAGGAACTAAGGAATTGATTAGGGAAGCAGAACAGAAAGCAGTTTCCTTTTTAAATATGTGAAAAAAATTTAGATAGATAGATTGTTGATTTAAGTCAAAGAAAATATTGAGAAATTAGAGAAATACAAATAATTAAAAGGATCAGGATATAAAAGAACTTTGAACCAACTTTAGCTTCAGATGGTCTCAAGGACCCTTTCTCTGAAAATTCCTTGTCTATTCTTAGCTACACTTTTTGTAAAGATATTTTAAAATATTTTATATTTCTTAGGCAGCTAGAATAAAGTTCTAATAAATTAAAATTAAGTCCACTTCCAGAAGAAATTCAGAAAATAAAATATTGAGAAATACCCTAAACTCACACGAGAGAGATCTCAAAAGTATCTCAAGTATCTTTTCAACTTGAAAATCCATTTAAAACCTTTTTCCGTAAATTTTCCTCTCCCAGATCTTCCCTTTCTGTACAACCCGCTGCTCTACTCCAGTGCCCTGCTGTGGCCCCAGTTCCTGCTGTCCTCAGCCACGGCTCTGGGCACTCCCCTGACACCCATGACCCCCAAGTCGCCAGCCTCCGTGGTGCTGGGTCAGCGGGATCGTGACTATGCCCTGACCCCCGAAAAGGAGCACGAGCTCCAGCTCAGTAGCAACAACAGCACCCACAACGAGTTGGCCAGGCAGGAGGAGCAGGACGAGGACATGCCGCTGAACCTGAGCACCAAGCAACGCATCAAGACGGATCTGTGCGACCAGGAGCAGTACCACAATCGCAGCAGCAGCAACAGCAGCAGCCACAACAGCAGCCGGAGCAGCTCCAGCAGCGGCGAGGCGGAGCCCCTGCATCCGATGCAGGCTCTGAACGTGACCCCACCGCCACTCAGGGCGGTCAATCTGAAAAGCTCCGGAGCAGGAACACCACAGCAGCAGCGCCAGCGATCGCAGGGGAACATCATCTGGTCGCCCGCCTCGATGTGTGAGAGATCCGCACGCCGGGAGCAGTATGCCCGGAAAATGGAAGCAGCGGAAGAGGAGGAGGAGCACCAGGTGGATCCCATAGTGAGGAAATTCAAGTACGAGCGCCGAACAGCTTCCATATCCTCGCTGCAGTCGCCGATCTCCTCGCTCTCCGCTCCGGCCACGAATCCCGTTCGGGATCTGGAGTTCGACGTGGCCCAGCAGCAGTTGTATGCCCACCGCAGTGCCTTCATGGCTGGACTGACGGGCAACAACCTGGAGCTGCTCACCCAGCACCTCAAGAACCAGCAGCAGCAGCAGCAACAGCAGCAGCAGCAACAGCAGTCCCATCACATCAAGGATGAGCAGCAGGAGAACCGCTCGGCAGCCGCTCTCATGGGCTTGGTGGCCGCCGCCGAGTTTGGCTATATGCGTAATCAACACCAACAGCCACAGCAACAGCAGCAGCAGCAGCAGCAGTTGCATCATCATCAGCAGCATCAGCAACAGCATCACCAGCAGCAACATCCAGACTCGACGGCCACAGATGTTGCACGTCGCTCGTCCAGCTCCTCGTCGTACCAAGGCGAAGGCGAGGAGAAGCGCAGCGGCAGGAACTTCCAGGTAAGCGGTCCCGAACAGGATATTGATGCAGGGTGCGGGGGAAAAAAAGGAGGAAAAATCGAGGGCAAATCGCTTGAAAAATCTCTGAACTCTCGAACGGCCTAATCTAATGGGTTTATCACGTGCATGGAGTCCCGCACTCAGATACTTCCATTGCATAAGCATTGCGTGTCCGCAGCAATTCCCCTGTGTTAATTGTTTCATATTTCGTCCTCGAAAGGTTTTAATTGTCCCCGTGGCCAAAGGAAAAGCCCTCTCTGACCACTTTCAATTTGGAAAAGTGGCACAGCAAATACTGTCATAAAACTGGCAATACAACCAAAGGAGGAGATAGAGCTCTATGGAAATTCAATTAAGCCCCATCGAAATCACGCAATTAGTTAATCAAATAATTTTGATTAGCGCGAGTGGAGGGGGTGGGGTCGGGTCGGGAAGATTTATGTACGAATTACAATCATAATTGTCATTTCGATATTAAATTGTTTGCCCATCGAGCAGGCAAGAGGGCACACGACCCCGTGGAACCCGAGAAGGCTTCGCCTGGGGTCGGTGCCTCGGGACCTTATGCCTACCCCCGATGTCATATTGAGTTTATATCCATCAACACCCGCCGCGAGTCCTCGTTTACCTTCTTCGTTCTTCGATCCTTGTTGTTTTTTTCACACATTCGCGGAGGGTCAGTGAAATGCGATAGGTTTCCAGGCTGCAGGACCTGGCCGCCATATGGCCAACGGGAGAAGACAGTTGCCCGAGTCCCTGGCGCAGGCGCGGGCACTCTTTTTTCTGAGCCTTATATACATTTATTTTTTCTTCTGTAATTCGTGCTTTACATCTGTTCCATATGTTGGAGGCCCACCCGGCTGACTCAGACTTTGGGGTTTCTCCTTCGCATATTTTTTCCTCTCTTTTTTTTTGCGCTTTTCGAGTTTTGCCAACTTCCGTTCCGTTGTCGAAGCTAAGCAAATTGACATTTCGGCTCAGGCCGGGAGCGCAGCTCAACAATAGAGCAACTAATTGGGTCTCCGAGTCTAGCCAGCGTGGATATGGTCCACTCTCCGAATGCAATGCGCAAATAGAAAATCCTAAAAACAACGCGCGGAAAAATATAAATTAAAATCAATAAGGGAGAAAGAGACTCAGGCAGACACACAGACACTTGTGTCAATTTGTGTAAATTACGCTGGGTTTTCGAGGGAAACAACACAAAAACTGTCTCACTTTTACCCATTTTTCGTTTTCGAGCTGGATGGTACATGTGTATTTTTAATAAATGTCGCCCACGTAGGCCGGGGCTGGCTTGTCCCAGCGATTTGAGTGGCTTTGTGAGCTGGCCGAGTGTCAATGTTTGGTTACTTGGCTGCCTGGTGCCTGCTGCTTGCATGTTGCTGCAACACGCAAACTGTTTAAACATTTAATCTGACAACCGCGACAGCCAAAGAAGATGTTACAGCCCAGCCCCGTGGACCTCGCATCTCGGCATCCACCTCGCCCAATCCGCGATCGATCCGATCGGGATCGGGTCCCAGCTGTGTTTGGCCCACAAATACACGACGCGTATATGTATGTACCCGGGCTGGAAAGTGTTTCACTTGAGATTTAGCATTGGAGACAGCCCCCCGTTTGCTTAGCTGTTTCTCCGCGAAAAATAAGCGAATATACTGGAGCTTGCCTTTGGGTTTTCCCTCGGCCGAGGGGTTGTTGTCGTCACCTGCACAACAAATATTTGAGCACTCACAAATCTAGTCTAATTCATGTTGCCACTGAGAATTTGGCTCAGACACACACACACACACACACAGCGAGTGTGTCTATATATATATAGTATGGATATAGCCGTTCTTTTCAGATTTTGCTCGGCTTTTTTGGGGCTACCCACAGTCTGTTCAAATATGGGGCATTTCGGGCATTGCCGTGACTCGCCCGCTTAGAATTTATGAGTTTCGTTAATTTAATTCTTCAATTTCTTTCTATTTCTTGTAGTGCAAACAGTGTGGCAAGAGCTTTAAGCGTTCATCCACCCTGTCCACGCATCTGCTCATCCACAGCGACACCCGGCCGTATCCCTGCCAGTACTGCGGCAAGCGGTTCCACCAGAAGTCGGACATGAAGAAGCACACCTACATACACACAGGTGAGTGGGGTTTTCCGGGGAAATCAAAGCTGTCCCGGGGATATGTCCGTGTATATGCAAATATGTCCAAAACTGAAACGCGGACAAACCCACCCCTACACATATGGCTGAGTCAGATTTCTATCGCCTTTCAATTTGTCTAATTGCTGTAAAGCTCAATTAATAAACCACGTGTAGCTGGGACTAATGTGTTTATTGATTTCCTCTTTTCGATTCCAGGCGAGAAGCCGCACAAGTGCACCGTGTGCCTGAAGGCCTTCAGCCAGAGCTCCAACCTGATCACGCACATGAGGAAGCACACCGGGTACAAGCCCTTCGGCTGCGGGCTCTGCGATCAGTCCTTCCAGCGGAAGGTGGACCTGCGACGCCACCGGGAGAGCCGGCACGAGGAGGCGGCGCCGCTGGAGGACATCAAGCCACAGGACCTCATGCCCCTCAAGATGGAGGTGAGCAGCAGCAGCTGCTGACCCAGGCAGCGGACGCCCAGATCCTCATCTGGATCCCAGTATTAGCTAAGGACACCGAAAGAGAGAGAGACACACACACACACACAGTTGGCCCCACGTCTAAGTCGCTGCTAAGAAGCCAAAGTTTGTTTTGTTTAGGCCTCCGCAAAGATTTACCTAGGACTAAGCTCTATTGTTACACACACACATTCCCGCTAGGACTCCGCTCAACTGTAGCCCGTAAGCCTGTACATACCTATGGTTAGTTATGGAAACAAGACTCTACTTCTAGCTCGTAACTAACTCGATAAGTAATCTAATTTATTGCATTAACCTGTAACGATTTGGTTTAAACTTAACCCTAAATTGGCAGCTAAACGTACCAAAGAACACCACCAACGAATGAAATACCACTTGGCGACCACTTGTCCAAATTCAGTATCCTCCCCCAATTATTTATTTGCGATTTATATGCGAATGCTTTAGTTTACTCTTAATTTGTAGCATACCCAATGATTTTTTATTGTATTTATGTTTAATTAGAGATCGTATGATTTTTTGGAAAATAAAGTTGAAAGCTGAAAGAGAACTAACTGATGGATGTTTGGGAAAGTGGATATTTAATGGGGGATAATCGTCAACTCCAAAATAATATGAGATCTTTGGATAAGTAAGAAATATTAAAGCCTTAAATATGATGGAATTTAAGAGATATTTTGAAGGTCCTGATGATAGCTTCACGTATTTTAAAAGGGAAATGTTTTCTCTAGTATATCTTCTTATAGAAACAAAGAGTATCGAAATCTGGGTCCATTAAAATTTTGAGTATTTACAGACACATAATAAGATATGATGGAAAATCACAGATTTGTATTTAACTTGAAAGTCCCCTAAAGAAAATTGCATACTTCCCTAAAAGAGAAATCTTATTAATATTTAATACCATTTGTATGTGGGTTAAATATATTTAATTCCATCCAGCATCCCCATTTACCCCCTTCGATCAGACATTCTCAAGGAATCAAGGACACAACCTCCTCATTTGTTACAAATTGTCCAAAGCGCTCCAAACATTTTCTTCTTTTTTTTTTGGGAGGACTTTGGCCGAAAACCTGATTTTATAGACAAATGCCAGCACGTACTCGATTGATCGGGGAAATAAGTTGCTCCTGTTTTCGGGTGACGCGGTGATCTTTGATCTGTGGCCAAAGTGGCATTTCGGGAATGTCCTTTGTAAGACGCCGCGTTACAGCAGGTAAACCCACCAGCACATCCCCTCGCCCCCTTGGGGAAAACGCCAATAAGTGTTCGAAGTTCGAACTAATTGCTGGCGAAATAAAGTGAGAAAAGGGGGAACGGTCGTCGAGGACTGCCGCTGATCGCAATTTTCGGTAATCGAAATGTCCGAATGCATTTTGCGGCACTTTAAAACGCCCGAAATGAAGTTTGGCAGTTTACAAATCACCGACTTCCCCCATTATCGCCATTCATCGACTGAGCCGCAATCAGAAATCAACGAAATCAACGAAATCAACGAAATCAGCGATCCCCAGCCGCAGGATTTCACTTGGGGACCACTTTCTGTGGCCAAAACCCGATCGTTGGCCGGTGTTCTTGGCTCTTTGGCACGCCACAAATTGATCGAAATTGACAAAATATTGAACGAACAAAAACCGGGAAGGGAAAGAGCGGCACAAGTATGCAGTTCAATTGTTGCCGAGGAAAAATTCAGCTCAAGGACTTGTCGCCAAGAGCCGACAAAGTGAGGCTCAAAACTCAAAGAATGTAGAGTTCAGTGAGCCGATGCCATAGATGATGCTTTTGCATAGGGATGGCAGGTGGACAATGAGCCTTTTCAAGGTCAAAGTTTAGAAGGGGTAAGAGGTCTGGCCTCTTAGCCCTTTCTAAATCAAATTTTGGTTAATAAGAAGATGCTATTACTATGAAAGATGATCCCTTTAAGCACTTTCAAGGGTTCTTGAAGTTCTTAAAATGGATTTTGAAAAGGATAATTCGATTATCCAATAGTTAGGAATGAATATGTCTACATTAAGTTGATATTAAAATGATAGAAATACATTTCTTGAATAAAATTCTTTTTGTTGGCTTGCACTTGAGATATAGAAGATACATCGGCGCAGCCATATGCTGGAGTTTCTCCGCAGCGGTGACTCTCGGTTTATTAACCCCTTTTTCCGCATAACACCTGAGCCCACATAATTTGTCATGCCGTTTGGAATTTATTCAACAGTTAGCTCTCCAGTCGCAGGCCAAGCCCCCATGGAAACAAAAAACTGAAAAGGAAAATAAAATAAAATAAAAAGTATGCCTATCAAGAGACACCGAAAGCTGCAACCCCAAAACGCAAACAATGGAAAACCCGTACGGGTGGGGGAAAATGTGAAAAGGAAATTGATCTTAGAAGTGGTCTTGAGAGCGGCTCCCACTCCTTAGCACCCGGCATGTTGCGGGTTCGGGTCCTTTCTCCTCCTCTCCAATCGAATCGAATCGGAGATCGGATGGGAGGGGATGGGTTCTGTTCCGTTTTCCGGCTACCCTTAGCTCTTGGTGCCCAGGCAGGTGACTTTTGACTTTGGCTATTAATAAAAATAATAGTTGCGGCTAAAAAAAAATACAACATACAAGACACAGAAAAAGGTGAAGAGCCCGGCCAAGAGCAAGGGCAAAAAAGATGTCTTAGGTCAGTTGAGTTGCAGGTGAAGCCGGCTCTCGGCTCGGCTCGGCGCACAATTAAAATGCGGAGGGGATGCAACCGAAAAGGCACCTGTAACGCACAGATAGAGGGAGATGGCTGGCGATCGGGGATGGGCTCAAGAAGGAGCTGCGGCTCAACATTACATCGGCTCATTTATGTTTATGTCCTTTCGTTGTAAGCAGCAGCCTGGCGCTGATTCCGGATTCCCTCCAGCCGCATTGAGCACCTGCTGTTGCCGCCGCTGATGCCGCTTCTTCTGGCGGTGGAATTGGAATTGGAATCCTGGAACCTGTCGCACAATTATTGAGCCAGGACTCGTCCAGGAGACGAGACGCGTGCTCAAAGCCGGTTTTGCGGCAAAAGCCATATGCCAGGAGGCAAATTACAACGGCGACCTGCAACCAGTTGACATGGGCCACACGACACCGGCAAAACACATCTTCAACAGCAGCAGTTGCACACAGCAAGAAAATGAGATCGAAAGCATTTTGCATTAATAAAGGTGTTAACTAGTAAACTGATTTATAAACTGGTTATACGCTTATAATGCATCACTGACCCAAATTGCAAGTAATAGATTTTATTTTTTACAATTGGAAAACAAAGTAATCTGGCCTGGTTTCTCTCAGTGAGACAGAAGCCAAAAGATGCAACAGTCGTAAAAATCTCTCCCCCAGACAGCACAGCACAGCCAGCACAGACAGACCGACCGCAGAAACATCCGAGATCTGCATCTAATCTGGGCCCCAGGGGATGTGCTGCCTGCAAGCTGTCGCTGGGCAGGCTCAGGCGAAGGTGCAACCAACGCCGCCGCTGCACCTGTCACGGTCGATCGATATTACAAGATCGTTCGACTCGTTGGCCGGGCCAAAAGTGACCCAATTTCAATGGGCCGTCTTCGTGAGTGATAAGTTATGATTGCCTTTGCTTTTGTTTGATTGAGCATTGTCACCTGGCTGGAATGGGCATAGATTGTTAGTGGGAAGTATATACGATTTTAATGGACATTAAAGAGCAGGTGAACGGACTGCATATGGTGTAATAAAAATATGAAATGTCCTTTCGATTTTAAAGTCATTGTTGAGTGCTTACAGTAGTCATATTTTGATTAGAAACGGCTGTTTTTATGTAGTTTTTTAGCTGCTTCTTTGCTTTCTTATTGCTGTAATATAATCTATATATATATGTTCCTTCTACCTTTTACTTATGAATAGAACCCTTCATAAGATGTTCCCCCAAATATATATTCTCCCTTAAGAATTAGTAACATTTCTTAGGAAGTTTCTCTGGCAAAACTTTGTTCAGTCCCTTTCCCGGTTGAGATTGCAGTTACGTGGACTTGCCTCTACCCCACCAAGGAGCCTCGCTGACGGAGGCCAAGCCGGACCAAGTTCGCTGGCCAAATCGGAAGCCAATAGAGTGCCGTGTCAACGACTAGTCTGCAAGTTGACGATTAGTCTCCTCCAACCCTCCAAGAAAATCTTAAGCTGTTTCGATTTGAGTTCAGAGGACAAATCCAAGTCAAATATGCACGCAAATCAACCCTCGGCTGGGAAATCTATTTCCACAGCTTACGGCTTAATAGGCAGCAAGATGGCCGGACGGACGATGACCAACCAATAGCAAAGGGTTGCTCAACGAGTCGCGCAGCACAGAGACAAAGCCAGAGCCAAGTCAAACCAAAACAAAACAAAGCCGAGAACCGGCAATTAAAACGACAAAATCTAAACACGAAATTTGTACGGATTTTGTGAGAAAAGGTGCAAAAAACAAGAGGACAGAGGAAGACCCTCGAGTGCCGGAGAGACACCGATCTCAAGGTGTTTTCAGCTTGGGCCCGAAAACACACAGATTATAGACAGATTTCGAGGCGGTATCGGCGGCAGCAGACGGAGGAGGCTCGCTCGCACACACAATGGACAACAAATTGCGGCCGAGGATGCAACATTTAGGGATCAGGGAGCATCATCAGCAGGTTAAGGACGCGAGCCAGCCAAGTCATTATGAGAATTTAAGCGCACCTTTCGTTTTGTTATGGAACAGGGATTCGAAATCGACTTCAGACTCCGATTCGGGGCGACAGGTGCTCGCCAGATAAGAGCACACAGTGCGCATAGCGGTAGATGATTTGGATCGGATCGGAGTGGATCGTTATCCTGCTGCCGCTCTGGTCTGGCTGGTCCTGCAGCTCTTTCTGCTGCTGCTGCTGCTGCTGCTGCTGCTGTGCCAGATTCGGACGGCCAGCAGGGGCTGGCCAAATTAATTCCTTGCCATATTTTATAATTCAACAGATGACACGAGCCAACCGAGGGCTCCGAGAAGCTTTGGCACGAGGGTCCGCTGCTTGATTGGTGCCTTTGGGGTGATCTTCTTCGGTCCCGATCCCGATCCCGGTTCTCGGTCCCGGTCTCAGACCGAGTTCGATCCAGCGGCTCGTTTGTGGCACAGGCCACATATGCCGCATACCCAGGACCTCTCCCGAGCGGCTTTTAGATGACCCTACTTCAAGGGTATATGAATTTTGCAACCATGTTTGTAAAAAGAAATAGTTCTACTTATAGGGATGCCACAGAAATTTTATTTATTTATTATTGTTATTTATTAAATTAATTTCAGAACTAATGGTATCTCAAATTACTTTGTAATTTCAGTAAAAGTTTAAGTGCATTCCCCATTCTCATGTACCCAGATCATAACCTTTTTCCTTTGTTATTTAACCGAGGATTTTCGATCGGCTTGAGGTTCTGCCGAATTTGCCCCTCGGGGGGCATAAAAGCTTAGTTTATTTGAAAGTGCAACAGTTTTTTGATAAAAAGCAGTTTGTTGAACTCGACCAACCGAGAGCGGATCCCGGTGAAGTCAAAGGGTTCTTCCCCTCGGTGCATAAACGACAACGACCTTTTGTCTATGCGATCTGCAGAAGTCAAACTTTGCGCAGGGGTTGCAACTTGCAAGTCGTCCTAACTGCATTTTGGCAAAGAACAGTTACGAATTACGAGCTGCCAGCGAGGTCCTACAGGTGGAAATCGTGCGCTTGTCACACTAATTTCCCAGGGTTTGGGTTCGGCTTTGTTTGAGGGTCCCGCTGTCGTCGCTGCGCCCGGCTTAATTTGATGTCAGCTCGGCCAGGTTTTTTGGGCCAGTTTGGGACAGTAGTCTTCGGCTTCTGGGGTCGTTTGCCCGAATGAAATGTTGGCAAACAAACGCATAATTAGCCGATAGAGATAGCAGCAGCAGCAGCAGCAGCAGAGGAGGCGTTGAACTTGGCCACGAGGATCATTAGAGGGACACACACTTGCAGTTGCTGTTGTTGACCGCGGCAGCAGGTTGAAGTTGAATGAACCAAAGAGTCAAAGGATAATGACAGCTTAGGTGGGAACAGAGACTTTATTATGTACCATTTGCTGTACCAGAGCGAATGCGAAGTATCTATTGTTATTCATATTCATAAGTGTATATTACAAAAATACATTTTTTTCACAAAATAATTCTTATATTCCTTAAATTTTTAAACATTCAATAGGTCCATTTGGTTAATAAGCGTAAAATGTCAAATTGTTTTACATGTCGACAGAAAAGCGGTGTCAAATGTTGAGTGGAATTTCCAATTGGTAAGTAAAGTTGTGTAGGACTCGAACTAAAGACTTGAAGGTCTGGCAACGTAAGAGCGTTAATTTCGAAATGGTTCTGCTCGAGTGTAGTTTTAGCTTGACAAAACGACACATAAATTTTATTGGAGGTCAATGCTCGGCAAAAGCATATAAAAATCATATAAAAGAATAATTTGGAAAAGAATCACCAAAAGACCATCAAACAGGCTGCCATCCTGAGCAACAAATGCAGATATATATATGTCAGTTTAGAACCAGATCGGATTAAACAAATAAAAATAATAAATAAAGTAAATTGCAAATAATATTTAATATAAAAATAAATATAATATATTGAAATAACGAGAAATATAAACATTCACTCTGATAGTAACACTGTTAGAAAAAAGTAGCAAAAAAGTCAACCGTCCGAAAATTGCTCCCGGTCATACAGGATATCGAGAGCCTTATGCGTCTTATTTTTTTATTTTTATTTTTCTATTCGAATTTTTCCTATAAATTGATTACATTAATTTATAGGTGAGTTTCGAATAGATTAGTAGACACTTTGATGGAGCTAGCCCACTGGACGGGTAAAGGAAGAAAAATAAAATTTATATAGATATTTGGTTTTCGAAATAAAAACCAAAGAAAAAAATTAAGTACATAAGTAGACACTTTGATGGAGCTAGCCCACTCGACGGGTAAAGGAAAAAAAGTAAAATAAATATATATATTTGGTTCAGAAATGAAATTTAATAGATAAGTGGATACTTTGATGGAGCTAACCCATTTGACGAGTAAAAGTAAAAATATAACATTAGAGAATACATTTGTGGGGACTGAAACCCCAAGGGTAATATATCCTTAATTTAATCAAAAATTAATTAAAAAATTAAAGAATCACTTTTTATTTCAAATTAAAAAAATAAGGAATAGTTGAGGTATGAACTACTCAGCAGTCAGAAAACGAATGATTTTCTTGGGGGATGGACTCGTTTATATAGCAAAAAGTTCAATCAAGGCACACTCGATAATGTAACCTTGCGATGAAATGAAATTTAATAGATAAGTGGACACTTTGATGGAGCTAACCCATTTGACGAGTAAAAGTAAAAATATAACATTAGAGAATACATTTGTGGGGACTGAAACCCCAAGGGTAATATATCCTTAATTTAATCAAAAATTAATTAAAAAATTAAAGAATCACTTTTTATTTCAAATTAAAAAAATAAGGAATAGTTGAGGTATGAACTACTCAGCAGTCAGAAAACGAATGATTTTCTTGGGGG